>JAKCPI010014187.1:0-37709 GCA_023213315.1 Euborellia annulipes | reverse complement strand
TGCGGCCACCCTAATATACAGTGTATATTATACACGTTTTGAGGTCCCCTGAATCCAAAAAGTGGTTTTCGTGACATGGTCTGTCTGTCTGGGTTCAATTTAAAGCATGAAGGAATTGAGCTAGGATGAAATTTTATATTTAAGTTAGTCACCCCCCTAGGGCGTGACAATAAGCTTTTAAACAAAATCGGCCAAAAAGTACTAGTACTTTACTGATGTACTTTTTCTTTGATTTTCTCAAAATTCGCTCCAACTATTTTTTTTTAACTATGTTTTAGATGCTCTCTAAAATGTATATTCTAATTTTGCCATTGAAATCTTCTGAAGACCACTTTACTCTTGTACTTCATAGAGAAGATAGGAGAAATGGTTGCCATGGTAACAAAATATAAATATTTTCCCATGTTTATAAATTTTACATCTTGAATTCTAATATATCGGCGGAAACTAAATATATGTCGTTTGCCCCCCCCCCCTTCGACACGAAAAATCTGGTGTGACAAACGCAGAACACAACTTTCGATTCCGAAGGTAAGAGAAAGTTGTGTGCTGTGCGCCAGTCACACCAGATTTTTATAAAACTATTATTGTCAATAAAATATTTCAAAATATATCTACGAGTATATAAACTGTACAAAATTAGACAATTAATAAATAAAAATAAATTAAGAAAAAAAATTTGACCCCCCCCCCAAGAAGCTGAAATGACGCCACTGGTTCCAAGGGGGCCGCGACTTCAAAAATCACTGTAAATTCTCGCTCAGGAAATTGAATTTTAATTAAATTATAAAACTGAGTTTGGTCTCTCCTCTCTGCTGAGACTACATGATGATGTAATTTTTTAATACATTTTGTTTGTATTTTTTTTTTTCTAATTTTAATAACAAATCTAAAAATTCATTTTTATAAACACACTGACTTTATATTTTCTTATAATATCTTCCAAAAGAACTTTTTCTTAAAATAGGTGTTAATTAGAGAAATACAAGAGATGCGGCTGAGCACTGATTCATCAACTCTGAGTTCACTCTCTAATTCTATTCTCTTCTCTGAATAAAACAACAACAAAAACTTTGTATCAATCCAAAAGTTAAACTTTCCGAAAAAAAGTTTACCTTTAACATTCAATATGCTTTAATTAATATTTAAGGTCAAAGCTTTTTATTATTAAAGGATTTTTATTTTTAGCGCTTTGTATTTATATTTATTTCGCCGATAACTTGTTGAAACTTTTTTTTTTTTTGTCTCTCAGCATTCAAACTCTCTATTCATTGAACATCCGATAACCGTTATCTGAACGAATTACAATAATTTAAATTGAGGGAGAAATATGAATAGCAAACTCATCTTCATTCGTTAATTTTTTTGAATGGTTTATGAATATATTGGAAGTTTTTTTTTAAGAGGGTCTCTCTTCAAGGTATTATTTGAACTTATTTAACAATAATAATTGCCTCTAGGAGAGGGGGAAGATAACGTTAAAAAAAATAATAATAAATATTTATTTGTTACATTTGCGACTCTTCGCGGTCCCCCTGTGGATAATCCATGGCCTCCCTAGGTGTTCTGAAAACTGCTAGAAACTCATACCCACTCTTCGAACTATAACGCTTAATTTATTTTTATTTATTGTATTTGTCCTAATTTCTCAACTTAAGTTATCTCCAATAACAGAGAGACAGAGGAAGATTTGAACCCGAATTGTGTTGCATTTCTAGATCCAATTAGCCACGAGCCAAATGCGAATCATAATATAGCCTCCCCGCGTCTTTGCCTCTAGGAGAGGGGGAAGATAACGCCCATTTCTATATTTATTTGTAGGAGGTGTATAGATGATAATATGTAGATGTAAAGGTTTCTGGATTCCCAATGAGCGAGCAGCTAATATTATTACAATTATATATTTATTGATGTGCTAGGGCCGAGGTTTCGGTCACGTATAGGAACATCCTCAGAACTAAGCCATTGTCTACATATTGATCAAGGGCGGATACAGAGGAGTTTCTCGGGGAAGGGGGACCTGGTGTGACTGGTCGCACAGAATATATATATATATATATATAACAAATCAAATTTTTAAGTGTTAATTTTTAAAATTTTACATTAAAAATAATATTTTTTCCAAAAAAAAAATATTTTTCTCAAATCTCGGGGGGTCATAATTACCCCCCCCCCCTTCTATATCCGCACTGGATATTGATACTCCAGAGGTCATAAGATTACTGGCTAAAGACATTATTAATACAATAGATCTAATAACCAAATTAGAGCACATATGCACATTATTAATATATAGACACTATATTAATAATTTCTTTTGCAAATTCCTTTGGAGGATCAATATGTTGACAATGGCTTCGCCCTGAGGATATACCCTATATACGTGACCGAAAAGTCGACCCTAGCACATAAATAAATATTAATATATTACCCCCAAAAAAATTAAGTTTTTCAGCATAAATCTGTTCATATTTCTTTTTCATTTCATATTTATTTGTCAATCGTATTTTCATTTTTACCGACTATTTGACTTTTAAGGCGACTTTTTTCCGAAAATAAGAGACTTTTTTCCGCTCTCTGCTCATATTAATAAAAATAAACGAGCTTTTTCAACTTTAGTTTTCTTGAAAAATAAATACAGAGATAAACTGAAGTTTAGTGCGATTTAAGGCTAAAACTATCCAGTTTTCATCCAAATATTGACGCTCTTTAGGCATAAAACACGGTCAAAAAGCATTGACTTTTTTCAAACCTGACCCATAGTTTTTAAGATTGCTTTTTGTTCTTAATACAAAGTAAATGCAATAATATCATTTTTTTTAAGTAATTTTGTACCAACCCATTTTACTTTCACATACACGCACACATTTATATCCAGTATACCCTACTATATACTGGGTCTCAGCGTTTTTTTACGGAAAAAGTGGGCCGCACATAAAAAAAGGTTGGGAACCGTTGTGATAGACTATTTTATAAAATTCGATCATATAAAATTATATCGACATTTTTTTATATTGTTTAGATCATATCGGGCATATATACACATTACTTTCAGTCAATATCTCGTTTTAATGTTGTTACTCAGCTATCTTTTAAAAGCCTATTTTCTTTCTTCACCCATCCGAGTTTCAATTTTGGTTGAACTCGCTTAATTATAGGGAAGTCTTTCAAGCTGTATTTATTTCCGGATTAAATAATAATTTTATCTTCTTTTTTTTACCGTTAATCCGTGATTTTGGGGTCAGTATATTAACGATAGATACGACCGAAATAAGCAGATTAGATGTTGGGCAATAAATGGCCTTAACGCGGGTAACTCGTGGTTGTCAATAAAGTACGAATGAATAATTAATAATAATAGGCTATATATCACTCGCAGGCAAAAACTTTATTTGGTACTACATTTTTTATATAGTATGCAAAATTGCGAATCAGGTGAATTAGATATAAATATTCAAAAGCTTGAAACAGACTCGGTTTTTTGACAGTGGAAATCTTCCATTTAATGTGAGATTTATTTTTGCTCCTGGGTTTAATATTCATGAATCTTTTTGTTTTGAGGATTTTCGAATTTTTTTTCTATTCAGCTCGTAGTCATCGTTAATGAAAATTTATGAAGAAAAATAAGGTCAAAATGATCCCAAGGATTGCGAGATAGTAATAGCCAGGTAATAAAATTTGTGAAATTTTTAAAACGATCTGACTATATAGGTAATTTTATAAATATATTTTTATTTAATGGCAAATAAGAATAAAAAATGTTCAGTTCAACAAATTAATTTATCCTCATCAAGATCTAGAAGGCATATCTCTACAAAGCTTGTAGTTATATGTTTTAAGATCTTTTTTCGGCATCTAAGGCTATTTAGTCCAAATGATAGGTAGCCAATATAAATGAAATAAATTTTCGACTCCAATAATAGGAAAGAAAAGAAAGACCCAACTCTGGTTTTTGACCTATGCTTTATCGCACTTTGATGAATCAGACAATGTAAATTAAGATGTTGTATCTATGACGATTGTTGAAAATTTTTGCGGAACATACATTTTTTTTTTGTGGACTTGTTTGTTAAGATGTCAATGAAATTATAAGCGCTGTCAAGTAGGACATCATTAAATTATTGATTATCAAAGTTTTTTGAACTCTGAAAATTGTATTTATAAATTCAGAAAACATGTCGGTGTAAATAATTACGTTTTCATAAACAAATTAAAAGAAAACGGAAATTCATCAGAAACTTTAGAATAATTTTATTAATTGGTAAAGAAAATATGTTTATAAAATTTGAATATAAAATTTTATATTCATCAGCAAAACAAAATACAAAATAAACTCAAATTACTTCAAAGAATATAATAGAGGTCGTTTTCTATTGGAAAGTATTTTTTTTTTCTTTCAATATTAGATGATGAAATAGATAGTTGATTTGTTTATAATGAAAATGAATGAAAAGAGATTCCATAGATATCCAATTCATTTGAATTCATTATGAATGGAGATAAATATTGCTAATTTTTAGATTTTATAAATGCATTTTCTTTTAATAAAAAATCTGGTGTGATGGTCAGCACACCACACAACTTCCTCTTACCCTCGGTAAGAGAAAGTTGTGTTCTGTGCTTGTCCCACCAGGAATACTGTGTCGACATATATTTAGTTTCCACCAATATATTACTTTTTTCCCCATTCACACTCACACTCCCACACGCATACACACAGTCTTTTCGGCAACTTAGGCCATATATGGCTTTAAACGATAACCGTATTATGAAAATATATATATTGGGGTCCAGGCATTCTATTTGGCCTGGATCCAAATGGCTTAAATAAAATCATCGGACTGCCTGGGATTCCAACCCTCGACCCTTAGTATACACACCAATATATTAGAATTCAAGATATAAAATTTCATAAATATGAAAAAATATTTATATTTTGTTACCATGGCAACAATTTCTCCTATCTATCCTATGCATAGGCGTAGCCAGGGGGGTTTTTGGGGGTCCAAACCCCCATGGAACCCAAGCCATGAGAAAGTAAAATATAATAATTAAAACATCAAAAATTTCTAGCTACGCCAATGATCCTAAGAAGTACAAGAGTAAAGTGGCCTTCAAACAATTGAGAGGAAAATGAGAATATACTTTTGAAAGAGCATCTAAAAAATAATTGATTTTTGAATTTTCATCAAAATCGTTAGAGCGAATTTTGAGAAAATCGAAAAGAAAAAAAAAACTGAAAAAGTACATCAGTAAAGTATTAATACTTTTGGGCCAATTTTGTTTAAAAGCTTATTTTCACGCTCTAGGCGGATGCTTAATTTAAATATAAAATTTCAACCTCGTAGCTCAATTCCTTCATGCTTTAAAACAGACACACAGAAAGACTGGCAGACCATGTCGCGAAAATCACTTTTTTGGATTCAGGAGACCCCAAAACGTATATATCCATCAAAATCTCGACATCGAAGTTTTGACATGAACCCAATACTTTCTCTATATATTAACATATATAGAGATAAGAGAAAGTAATAGTTGGAAAACATTCCGGTTCATTTTAAACCGAGCTACCATATTTATATCACTTGAGAAATTCATGGTTCTTAATAAAATTCAACCCCCTTATTAATTTATTTCCGGTGTTGAATGGCAAATAATTTTTTTTTTCTTATAAGAAACAATGCATTTGCTTCAGAAGAAAAAAAAAATTATAAGTGGTCAATTATCTTCTCTCTTTCTTCCTGCGTCGTTTTTTTTTTTCTTTCAAGTACAGATTATATAGGTCTATGTCAAAAAATTAAATAGAGAAATGAAGGAAACATTTTATTCAAGTTTTGGGGCCAAGGTTTAAAAAAAATTTATACCTAACTAAAAAAAAAAAAAAAAAAAAAATGGAAATATTTCATATAACGTCAAATGCCTTTGGCACAATTGTACTAACTCTAAATCAAAATAATAATAAAACCTGTTTTTCGATTAAATTAAAATATTTAAAAAAAAAGAGCCCCCTTAATATTTGTCAAAACAATTTTTTTTTTTCAATTTGATGTAGTGAATATTAAATTATTATTTGTTTATACGATATGTATAAGGCACATCCTGTGATTGAAAGAGAACTCGCTTGGCAGGATTAATGAATGAACGATGAGTTGTGAGTCACGATTTTATAGATCCAAATCAAATTGTAAACAAATTATTATAGCGTGCATTTCAATTTTTTTTTTTATCTAAATAACTTATTTAATTGACTACTTATCATCAGAAACTAATAAATTTCGAATTAAATACAAATTCCTAATTTTGTGATTTAATTTTAATTTTAAAATCACGTATTAATGTATAAGGTAAAAGCATAAAACTCGTTATTATGATAACGAAAAATAAATTTATTTAACATATAGCCTAATCAAATGACATTTTTGATATGGAATATTCCATTAAAATACACTCTAGACGAGTGCGAAAATCAAATATCTAATATTGTATCTGAGAAAATAATTCCGCGAGATTAGTGCCTCCATTCTTGAAACAGAGGTAGAGCCCTCTCTTCCTCTCCCGCCCAAAGTGACAAAATTTAATTAAATTTTTTTGACTAGCAATTTAAATAAATGTCTTGTTTATTAGAGACGAGGCTCTCGACCCACCTACGGCGGTCTACAGTCTACAATAAAAAAAAATAAGTAATTTTTTGGCTTTATTTTCACTTTTTTTTTTTAATTAATTTTCTCTATTATTTTTATTTATTTAAGGATCAACGTTATAAAAATATTCGAAACAATGCAATACAAAAATGACAACTGAAAGTTAAGTTATTAAGAACTAACTCATTAAAAATTGAAAGTCCATCCAACCAATCAAACAGATAGCAAAAGTTGCACTTTTTTTTTGTTCTAGGCAGTTTGGGTACGTTTGCACCTTTTGCCTTGACAGCTTTGCACTTTTTACGATGGCTAGTGAAAACGAACAAACCACTACACTACTAGCCGCGCCACCCACTCTAGACGGGCTTTTTGTCTAACCACTACCTAATTAATTAAAAAAAGAAAAATAGTTCAATTGTATTAAAAAAAAAGTAATATTATTGCTTGTGTTTTTGTTATGACTGGGTTTAATGAACGCTCGACGAATTTAGAGATGTAAATCATTTGACAAACATTAGCAATGCATTTCAAATTTTATATTTAAATTTTATGTGATACCATGGGTGGTTTGGACAATAACATTTTAATTATGTTTTAATTATTTCACATCTCGTCTGTTTTTATTATCTTATTAATAACCAATCGTCTGGTAAATTTAAATTAATTGGAATAATTAAAAAAATTTTATTGAACCTATACTTAATTAAATTAATTGAACAAGTTAATAGTAAAAGAAAGTTGACCCTGGCCTTAGCATTGCTAATCCGATTTCAATGGTTAAGTCACAGCTAGTCATTGACGGATAGGTAACCATACAGACTATTTGAAGGCCAATTGCAATTATAATTTTCCATGAAGAACAGGAAAAGGAGAAACAATTGAAATGGCCTCAGAAAAAAACATTAATTAATATTACTGAAAAAATATCCAGTATTCACCTAGTATTGAACAAAAAAATGTGTGCATCTTTTACAAGAAAGCCTAAGGGAAATAAAAATTTCATTTAACAATTTTGTATGTTTTTCTATTCTATACTCTATCTATAAACTATATTCAATTTTGCGACCCCTAATTAGGGTTTTAATGCTTACAGTAGGGTGTTAGATCCGGGGTTAGATTTCCGGGGTCATGGGGTGTTTGGCTCTTCAACAAATATACATACTCACAAATTTGTTAAATATAGGCCCTATCTATGATTATTCAAGTCCGAATCGAGGTATTCATTGAATATTAATATCTTATTCTATATCAAAAATTATTTATCTAAAAATTAATGTCCGCAATTACAATGATTACCCTTAGAAGTTCCTAAAATTAATTTTTAATTCAAAAAGAAAAAATTTTTAAAATTTTTCAGCAATAAGATGCATTGATATTTTTGCATTTTTATTATTGATTAAATAGTATTTAACCTAAATTCACAGTTAAAACTAAATGAAGAAAAAAAGATATTTACTACTCACATTATTTATTAGGATTCCTTGAAAATATTGTGCGGTGATAAATGCGATGCTTCTTTATGGTAAAATCCGCAGCGGTGGGATGACTAAAGACAACCTGTAAAGAAGAAAAAAACAAATATTAATAATAATATCAAAATTAAAAAAAAATAGGGTAAGAGAAAGTAAAAAAAAATATGTTTGATTGTTTTAGCAGAAAATTATATATTAGCGACCGAGAAATTTTTCACTGATTTAATTTAATAGCATATTATCAAAAAGCGCAATGCATATTGATTGATTAAAACGTTTTCGTACAAAACGTTTTGTCCAAGAGCAAAACGTTTTGCTCACTGCCAACGCACACCGATTGAGCAAAACGCTCAATGGCAAAACATTTTGTTCAATGATGTCGAATCATGTTCAATTGTGTTTTGCCTCCTCGGGGTGCGTTAACCCATAGAAAAAGCATTAAAAAAAAAAAAAAAACAGTTTTAGGCAAAAGCGTTTTTGCTCAATTGGTGTGCGTTCAGCGGGGGGGGCCCCCCCCCCGGACTAAGATGCCGAAAAAATCTTAAAAAAAAAAGTTACTAGCATTAACGTTTTTTGTTAATTTTTTATAACTCTGGAAGAGCCTTAGTAAAAATCTTGAAAAATTTTAAAAATCATGCTTTTTTAAGCACAATATATTTATTGACCTGGTAATGATTGATTTGATTGAATTTTGTTGTTATTTAAATTAATATGATTTCGAAATACGTTTAATACTGTCTAGTTTTCGTCATCTCAAAAGTAACAATGGAAAATCAGCAATTACTATGAGTTATTTGATTATTTATATATATACAAGTTTTTCCCAGGTCATCTTGTATTTGAGAGTATAATCGTATACAATTTTTTAAAAATTTTAAATTAGCATGGATAAATTGATATCTTTAAAGGAATTCATTATATCCTTGACTTCGTTCTTAATGATTTCTTTCGTTGTTATTAATATTATATGTTGTATTTATTTCTGAAGTTGATATAGTCGGGTCAGGCGTATATGCTCGGTTGATATATAATAATAAATTATCGTACTATAGATAAAACTAATGAATCATAGAAAATAATTTATTTAAAAAAAATAATGGTTCAAAATAGATTAGCAATTAACGAAACTTAGTATGTCGTTTTTTCCCAAGCTTAAAGATATGAATCAAAAATTCCAAAAAATAATTTTATCTTTATTAAAAAATTCTTAATTTCTGCTATTGCGCTTCTTGTGTAGCGTTTTCAATTTGCTTTGTATAAAGAAAGAGGACCGTAGCAGGTCTGGACCTCAGTTAAAAAGCTATTAGCATGGTTGCCTATGTATATGTAAATACATAATACTCGTAATTAGTGTGTGTGGTCCTTTAGGAAATAATTTTCCTTTCATCATACTCGCTTCTCGTTAAGGCTCTTTTCGAATCCCTTTAGGCTTGACGTCCTAACAGCCCTCTCTCCCTCCTACTTAATCCGTCCTTGGCCTTCTATCATCTACAGTATATAAAGTAGCTCTTAAGCTGTGAGTGTAGACATATTTTTTCTTTTCTCTGGTGACAAAATAATACGCGAAACGCACATTCTGACGTTTGGAAGAGAGGAGGGAGAAAAAAATGCCAGTTTAATCTGGAGTAACTCATGGGAGCTATCTACTAAAAATATATGAGCCTCTGAATAAAATCTTATAAAAATAAATCATATGAAAGTGTAAAAAATCTGGTGTGACTGGTCGCACAGGACCCAACTTTTTCCTATCTTCAGTAAGAGAAAGTTGTGTTCTGGGCTTGTTACACCAGATTTTTTGTGTTGATATACATGTATATATAGGTTCCAACTATACGGCAATTTAATTCAAGATATAAAATTCATAAACACGGGAAAATATTTTGTTACCATGGCAACCATTTCTCCTATCTTTCCTATGAAGTACAAGAATAAAGTCTGCTTCAAAAGATTTCAAGGACAAAATGAGAATATACATTTTAGAGAGCATCTAAAAAATAATTAATTTTCGAATTTTAATCAAAATCGTTGGAGTGAATTTTGAGAAAATCGAAAAAAAAAAAAAAACTAAAAAACGACATCAGTAAAGTACTAGTACTTTTTGGCCGGTTTTGATCAAAAGTTTATTTTCACACTCCAGGAGGGTGTGTAACTTAAATATAAAATTTAGACCACCTAGCTCAATCCCTTCATGCTTAAAATCGGATACAGACAGACAGACACATACACAATAAAACAAGACCATGTCGCGAAAACCACTTTTTTGGACACAGGGAACCTCATATAGGTAAGAGAAAATAAAAAAATTTTAATTTAAAGATAAATCCAAATTTTAAAATTTTTCATATTAAGAAATTGATGAATCAATATTTGATAATCATTAAATTAAGCATTTAATAAGGTAATTATAATTAGTAAAACAAATATTGATAAAAATAAAAATAACATAAGTATATACTAGGGTATATATTTAATAAAATTGATTTTCAAAATATTTTTCGCGAACGTTATCCAAACAAATCTTTTTCGTATAATTTAAATTCTTTTCAGAATTCGCTTATTATTATCCTCATATATAATTCTTTCCAATCATCCTGTTCAAATAAAAGTTCGTTGGTTGTTTGATTTACTAATAGAACGGTGATTTTAAACAACTAAAAAAAAGGAATAAATATTGACTTTTATTTAGATTTGTGTAAACACTTGAATTATTCACGATGCATTTCTGGGAGAGGAATGTCTCTTCGGAGGACTTCCGGTGCGCTCTTATGAAAGTGAAAATAGCATCGCATGTTGGGAAAGTCGTTTCGATTCTGTGGTTCAAGTTTACCAAGAGGGAATACATCTCAACTTAGAGGAAATTTATGCTCGAGGAAGTTGAATAGATATCGATGTATATAAATATATAAAGCGTCTGGTTTCCACATTCCAAAAACATTCCAAAATATATTTGGGAAAGAACTTGTAGGAATTTAGATTAGGACTAAGGCCTATTTTTAATATTTATACATTTATTGCTCGTTGAATAATAAGGTGAAATCTGTGAATTGGTATTTTTCTAAGATCATCGTAAGATCTTTAAAAAAACGATGAATTAATATTTTTCTTTGTTAGTGTTTAAATTAGCCTATTATTCCTTAGTGGTGCTTCTGTCAACTGTTAAGATTGTCATCCCTTAAATTCACCCTTCATTACAATCTTCATCTTCTATTCCACTATTATTATTATAGTTTAATCCTTCTTCTTCTTCTTTGTTAATTATCATAGTTTAATCCTTCGTCACGTATATAAAAACCATGCTATGAAAGTTTGAAACCGATAAAAAGAACATGCTGATATTGAAAAGATAATGTGAATAATGGAAGAAATGTCAGACTTATCTTGGGTAGCTTTTATTCCCTATTTTTTTTTTAATTATTTATTAGGCTGTGAGCCCTTAAAGTACCCACCACTCATCACATTAAATTGTCTTTATGTTCCCCCATGGCTGGTCTTATCTATAAAGTATGATTTTATGTTTGATTTATAAAAATCTATTATTTTCAAAGTTCACAAGTCGGAGGAGTATTTAGGCCTATATACAAATATTACAAACAGTCAGGAAAGGAAAAAAAACATTTATTATAACACGTGTTATAAAATTTTCAATTAATTAGACACTTGGTCCTTTAAGTTCTTTGGTATATAGTGAGATTATTATTCTTATCCCTTGGGCCTAATTAAACCGTTGCGTTTTACAGGTCTATTCTCTAAAAGCAGACGTTAAAATTTAAAATCAACAAATGGGTGTATAAAAAGTAATGTAAAAACAATCAGCGTTAAAAAAATGCTATTCTCTAAACGAAGTTTTAATAGCGACGTTAACAAGTTGCTTTTATTTCAAAGCTATCAAAATCATAACCTTATTTTTTAGATTACGATAGCAAGTTTGCGAGATATGTTTGTGCTTATGATTGAGCAAAATTTCACCCCCTGGAGTCGAACCAAGACCTCCACGCTTTCGCGGCGGGTCGACTACCCAACATTGGGCCGGCGCTCTAGGATAAGGGTAGTCCACCCGCCGCGAAAGCTTGGAGGTCTTGGTTCGACTCCAGGGGGTGCAATTTTGCCCAATCATAAGCACAAACATATCTCGCAAACTTGCAATCTTAAAAGATATATTGACTGGCTAATGAACAGTCTATTTGAGTATTGTTTGAATCCTTTTCAAACAAGGCTCTACCTAGTTAATACTTATTTTTTAGATTAAGGACGCCATTTTTATTTTAAATACGACGTTAAAATATTAAAGGCACCCCCTAGACATGACATTAATTTTTAACACTATTTACTAAATGTTAACGCTTTGGCTTTAAAGCTTTAAAGAGGGAGGTGGGGGGTTAGGCAGTTGATATCACGGAACCAGCTCTAAATTTACTACACAATAATTTTAATAAAGTAATTTTAATTAGTGTGCTCGTAGTTTTTCTGAGATTATAATATTTTTCTACATTTTGCCAACAGGAAAATTTGTAATTTTCTTTCAAAAATCAATATTATTCAACTCCATTGTCGCTTGTTCCATCAAAGTGTCTATTGGGTAATGCACTGCCTAATTCTATATAACATAAGACTTAAATACGTCTCATTTATGTTATATGTGCAACAACATTTTTAATTTTTTATTTTCATTCTATCAATATTTAAAATTTGATTTTTTCATCTTTTATGGAAATTTATTATTATACCAATGCTATAAAAATTCCTTCGATATAAAAGGAATTTCCCTATTTTGCTCGAGGTGACCAACTTTAATGTACAGTAACGTTATTTTTTTATATTAAAAAACCAATTAATTATTTAAGAGCCTTTGAAAACAATTTAAAAAGTAAATCCCAAAGTATTGTAGAATATTTAGATTGATTAGTATTTCATATTAGTATTTATATTTCCCAAAAAAAAATTATTTATATCAATCAAAAATTTTGAAAATATAGGCTTATAATATTTTTTTTAAAAACAATGAAATAATAGCAAGTAGACAACACATGGATGGGACTTAATATTGTCCCTCACTGTACTACTCCATTGGTTGAAATATTTTTATTTTCTCTTACCCTAAGCTTTTATTTCAAACGAATTTTTTAAAAGTCAAAAACTACAGTATTTTCTCTCTATTTTTTATAAAATCTACATTGAAACCTCCAGGAAGAGAAATAGATGCGATCGCCTCATCAAAAGGTTAAGAACACATATTTTTTATTTCCTTTTTTATATATCCCTGTTGGAGCCGATTAGATAAGACTAATAAATCATGCTAAACGAATAATCGTCACATAAGGACTAAAAAAAATTTTTTTTTAATTCTCTTCATGCGTCTAAATAATTATATAACTTGCCGAATATTATTCCCTTTAATTAATTTTTTTTTTAATTTGAAGAAGATTGATAAGAACAATTTTTTCTCTTTATTGATTATAGTCAACGTTTAGATTATGATCAGAGGTTGGCTCGTGAGAAGTAGATATTGGTATCCAAATGGCTTAAATAAAATCATCCGACTGCCTGGGATCCGAACCCACAAACCTTGGTATAGGAAGCAGGCGCGCTACCAACTACACCAAGTCCGAGGGCATTTTTAAATTTTCTGGGAAATGTAGAGAACAAAAAAATACAGAATGACTTTTTGATTAGAGCAGAATTAATCTTGTTAGCTAGATGATACAAAATTTTTACTTTCTCTTACCTCTATATATAGAGAGAGAAAGTATTGGATTCATGTCAAAAATTCGATGTCGAGATTTTGATGGAAATGCTATTGTTGAACCAAAACTTTATATGAGTACTAGTACTTTATTGATGTAATTTTTCATTATTTTTTTCGATTTTCTCAAAATTCGTTCCAACGATTTTTTTTTTTTTTTAAATTCATAAATCAACTATTTTTTAGATGCTCTTTAAAATGTATATTCTCATTTTGCCTTTGAAATCTTCTGAAGCACACTTTACTCTTGTACTTTATAGGAAAGATACGAGAAATGGTTTCCCTGATACAAAATATAAATATTTTCCCATGTTTATAAATTTTATATCTTGAATTCTAATATATGGGTGAAAAACTAAATATGTGACGACACAAAAAATCTGGTGTGACAAGCACAACTTTCGATTACCCAAGGTAAGAGAAAATGTGTGCTGTGCGACCAGTCACACCAGATTATTGTTCTAATTTTTGGATAACTGCTTTATTATAAAATTTTTCAATTATGAGATCATTTTTACTTGATTTTTTTTTATTTTTTTTTTACGCCCAATCCTTTGGTATTTTCTTCCTTCTTCCCACTTATACTCCTTCCTACTTATTTTTTTTTTTTTTTATTTATAATTCACCTACATTTTTTCCTTAAATCCTTCTCATTCAATTTTCATATTATTTATTCCCACTGTTCTTTAATAATTCATCTGAGTCCTTCTGGCAACTGAACATTCATCTTCATCAATCTTTTTACTTTTTTTTACGAGGTTTTATTTTATCTGTTCGCATTATTGTTTACAATATTTCTTTCTTAAAAGTAACATAAAACTACCCCATCCAGTCATTTTGTAATTTCAAATTAATTTAGACTCTTTAGGGGTTATATCTCTCATGATCTTATGAAATAGTCCAGGAAAGTTGAATTTTATTCTTTTTAGGTTTATACGTTATTATGTAGCTGTATCATTGTGTTTGAACAATTCAGTTCTATTGGGTTCGTTCTTGATTAAATTTACCTAATTAGAGCTCTATACTTCAATGGTCCCAAGTCATAATTACCAAATATTATAAGTAAATTTGATTTGAAATTTTCGTTATATGCTTCATTAGCTTGATAAACAAAAATCAATTCTTAACTCCTTTGACTCAGGAGACCTGATACCTGTTTTACCTGTTTACATTGTTAATAATAGGATTTTCATATTCAACTTACAAAAATAACGTCGTGTGAACCTCTAAAATAAAAATAAACAAATATTTTTAGATTTTTCAAAAATTTAGACAATATTAATTAATAGGAGAATTAAATTCAAGTACACAAGGTTTTTGTTTCAATGATATATTTATTTAATAAGATGGCACCTATGGTGTCAAAATGCATATAAAGTGTTAATATTAAATAAATATATCATTGAAACAAAAACCTTGTGTACTTGAATTTAATTCTCCTATTAAAGCATAATGTTTCAACTAGAGGCAACGGTTACCAGTTTAAAATTAATATTAATTAAATGTATCATAATATATCTGTCGTCTAAAATTTAAATAATTAATTATACGAATAAATAAATTTGTCGTCGTCCCTTTGCAACTAAATTTTTTCGATAATTTGATTATTTCAGGCTAAAATTGTTCTAATTATTATGACTACATAGAGTAGGCCTATATAAAGTTCAATTCTTTCTAAATGAAATTGTGCCTTCTATTAACAGTCAATTCTTGTTCCCTTTACGTGGCTTCAATACCAAGTTGATTAATTTCGATCGAAGCTAGGAGATAGAAGGCCTCCGAAGACTTCCAAAAGGAAATGATGGGCTGCAATTAGGAACAAGAAGGGAACAAACACACCCAATTCATCAGGAATCATTTTTCGAATGTACAAGAGGCAATAGAGAAGAGGGATTAGAGAGGAAATGAAGTGAAATTTAATAAATGAATCTGATATTTTGTGTATCATTATCAAACTAGTATTATTTCTTCAGTTGTGAATTTTATGTCAAGATTTCTTCGGTCCAAAGGGAATAACGCATGCGCAATTATTAAGTTTCTGTATAACAATCTTCTTCTTCTTTCTTCACCTGATTATTCCCTCAGTGCGGGGTCAGCGGAATTTGTCATTCTTGGGTTTTTACGACCGGGAAGGAATAGTACAGGCCGGCCCGTTGCACGGTCTGACGCCTGTTGAAAATACAGAAAGAAAGAGACTGGCATGCAAAGATAAGTAATGCCAGTCCCAGCTAGGGCAGCTCGTGGTCGCCATCCACGTACCCACAAGACAAGTGGGACCCTGAGCTAAAGTTTCTATATAACAATATCAGACGGAAGTATAAAATTCATAGACGAAGATGATTGATCCAAACATGATGCAGAAACGAAAAATTTTATTTTAAAGAGACAGAGCTTGGTTTTGCTTATACTTTATTAGAAAGTATAAGCCCTCGGGCTTGGTATAGGGGTTAGCGTGCTGGCCTTGTATACCAAGGGTCACGGGTTCGGATCTCAGGCAGTCCGATTTTATTTAAGCCATTTGGATACCAAATGCATATATATTCAAATAACGGTTATCGACAAGACTTATATGGCCTGAGTTGCCGAAAAGACTCTGTGAATGAGAAAAAAGTGTGAGTGTTTAAAAAAAAAATACAGATGTACCAGTAGTCATCTATAGAAGAACTTTAGAACAATTAGGACCAGTTGCTTCACTTCTAATTAACTAGTTATCCATCGAATAAGCAAGTTGACAATGCCTTTAGTTAAGCTAATCATATGCTTAAATAGGAGCCCAGATGGTAGTTAGTTAGCCAACATTAAGACCCTACGTGCGGAGAAAGTAAAGTTTAACAAAGGGTTGAAATTAGAAATAAAAGCCTTGTTATTTATTTTTTTGAAAATTTTTAAATTTTCATTCCTGAATTGGTTATTTGACTATCGGTCACCATCCGAACAAAAACTAATTTTTGCAACCCATAAATTTGAATAAATTTTTAGAAAAGACGAATTAAAAAAAAAAAAAATTTTTGATTAAATGATCATAAAAAATATTTTGACGTAAATAGTAGATATTAATTAAGCGTAGAGCAAGAAAATTATAATTCATACTTAAAAAAAAATTGAATCATGATAAGAAGTTTGTAAAATTAATGTTTCTCCATTGTATTTAAATGAAAATTCAAAATTAATTAATCAAAAAAATCTATCTCTATCATTATTCATGAGCTATATACAATATTTTTATAAACTTCTGTCTAGACTATTTTTTTTATTTTTGCGTATGTAAGATTGAAAAAAAGAACAATTTTTGTTGTCAAATGGAAGTGCTTATCCAAATAATTCATTTAATTTGTATTTATTTATTTAAAACTTCATCAAAATATATTTATTTATTCATTTTTGGCATGTATTTAAATAAATACATATAGCCTATATAAAAATACGAAATTATATACGTTATTTATGGATTATGTTAAATATATTTTGGGTTTTTTTTTTATTTTAAAGGGGGGAGGGTTTTTATTAATTATTTCAAAGAAAAGAATTTTTCTGTTTGGTTTATTTTTAAAATGAAAAATATAAAAAAAAAAAACAACCACCAAACAGGAAAATTCCTTATCTTGAAATATATTTTGGGTGTTTGCCAACTCAATAAACAGTTCAAGTTCAAGAGAATTTTTTACATTAAAAAAAAAAAAAACATTTCGCTTTCCACGGGAAACGTGATATCTTGGATACGGTAATTAAGCTAGGTGGAGATATTTTCTTTTAAAAATAAACAGCCTGAAATATTATTCTTAATATTCGGGTTACCAAGATCCAACCTATCTCGATATTTGTTTTTTTTTTTTTTTTTTTTTTTTAATAAATTGATGTTATCGAGAGACAAAAGAAAAACTTTTTCTATAAAATAAGTAGCAAACCTGAATCTTTGTAACAATAACCAAGCCAAAAAATCTGGTGAGAAAGCACAGAACACAACTTTCGATTACCGAAGGTAAAATATTTATATTTTGTTACCATGGCAACTATTTCTCCTATCTTTCCTATGAAGTACAAGAGTAAAGTGGTCTTCAGAAGATTTCAATGACAAAATGAGAATATAGATTTTAAAGAGAATATAAAAAATAATTGATTTTTGAATTTAAAAAAAAAAATCGTTGGAGCGAATTTTGAGAAAATCGCAAAAAACTGAAAAAGAACATCAGTAAAGTACTAGTACTATTTGGCCGATTTTGTTCAAAAGCTTCGTGTCACGTCCCAATGGGGTGCCTAACTTAAATATAAAATTTCAACCTCCTAGCTCTTTTCGTTCTTGAGATATTTTGTTCACAGACACACAACACACACAGAGACAGACCATGTCGCGAAAACCACTTTTTGGATTCAGGGGACCTCAAAACGTGAAGATCCATCAAAATCTCGACATCGAATTTTTGACATGAATCCAATACTTTCTCTCTATATATATATTAACATATATAAGAGGTAAGAGAAAGTAAAAATAAGCTTTTAATGGCAAAATGAGAATATACATTTTAAAGAACATCAAAAAAATAATTGATTTTTGAATTAAAAAAAAAAAAAATCGTTGGAGCGAATTTTGAGAAAATCGAAAAAGACTGAAAAAGTGCATCAGTAAAGTTCTAGTACTTTTTGGTCGATTTGTTCAAAAAGCTTTGTGTCACCTGCCAAGGGGGCACTTTATTTAAATATAAAATTTCAACCTCATTGCTCTTTTCGTTCTTGAGATATTTTGTTCACAGACACACAGACAGACCACGTCGCGAAAACCACTTTTTTGGATTTAGGAGACCTCAAAACGTGAAGATCCATCAAAATCTCGGCATCGAATTTTTGACATGAATCCAATACTTTCTCTTTCTATATATTAACATATATATAGAGGTAAGGGAAAGCCAACAGGGGATATATAAGGGGGAGCCAAAGAGGTCCGGCTCCCCCCCTCCCCGAAATTTTTAAAATCTACAGATATACACGGGTGTATATAAGAGTGAAAAATATTCCATTTACCCTTCGAAAAATATTTTTCTTTAAAGTAACCGTTTTTAAGGACCTCGTCCTCATTTGGCCATCACCAGGGTCAAATTGGACACCATCATCTCAACTCATCGGCCTCTAGATCACTTGATTCTAACCTATCGACTTTCAATGAGAGAAAATCTCTTCTTAATAAAAGTGTTTTAAAAAAATTTGCTAATCATTTGACACTTTTTATACTGCATAACAAATGTATGGCTATAATAGAATTATAATTTAAAAGTTTAATATGTATCGAAGAGAATAATTATAATTAGTTAATTCCTAAAAAAAATTGTTTTGAAAAATTAATTAAATTTTTTATTTAAAAAATCAAAAAATTTTAAGGAGAGAATTATTTATCTTATTTTAGCAACTAGAATTTGCTAATCTAAATGACATTTGAGGGGACTGTCCAATCCAATAATAAAAAAATTTTCAAAGAGGAGTTTGTTTTTTAAAATAGAGGCCACCTCCCTGGCTGGTGTCCTAAAACCTAACTAACAAAAAAATTTTCAGTTTGACGGGGAAAGGAGTTGTTGACCCAATATCCGCCTACTTACAATAAGATACACCTAGTAACGAAATAAATAGATAACAAGTCTAAAGTACATGTAACAAGATTATTTTTCTCATTTTAATAATAAACAAATTATTTTTGATAAACATATCCTTTAAATGATTGCTTGAAAATTTGTTTTTTGAATAAAAACATGCAATAAAATTCAATGAATTAGCCGAACTTTTGGAATTTATTAGGTTGTTTACACAATTAATTCTTTTACTGTATATTCATAAATATCTCATTCTACACGAAAAATAATTCAGGTATACAGGGTGTCCGGTAAAGAATGGATAACCTTGAAATGTCTTATGTATAACTTATGGCCGTTCAGAAATTGAAACAAATATATCATAAGTAGTACCTAAGATATGATTTTTTACTATGAATCAGTGTTAAAACGACCACCTGGCTATTTTATTGGAATTTGCTAATTTTTTAATAAAAATTCTGGGACTGGCGCAAGCACAACTTTCCTGGATACCTTCGGTAATCGAAAGTTGGGTACTGTGCTTGTCACACCAGATGTTTTCGTGTCGACATAGATCTAGTTCCCGGCAGTAGGGAATATTTGAATTCAGATGTAAAATTTATAAGTATGGGAAAATATTTATATTTGGTTACCATGGCAACCATTTCTCCTACCCTTCCTATGAAGCCAAGAGTAAAGTGTGCTTCAAACAATTTTGAGGGCAAAACGAGAATATACATTTGAAAGAGCATCTGGCCAAAAAGTACTGGACCAGTATTTACTGTTGTAGTTTTGAAATGCGTTGCCATGGTAACAAAATATAAATTTTACATCTTGAATTCTATTATATGGCGGAAACAAAATATATATCGACACGAAAAATCGGATGTGCAGACAGAACACAACGTTCGATTACCCGAAGGTAAGAGAAAGTTGTTTGATATAGGCCAGTTACACCAGATTTTTTTTTAAAGTTTTAAGTCTATACTTTCCCAAAGTACTAGGGTGGTATTCAGATTAGAAACCTTGAAATTTTTCATTACAGTAAAAAAAGTTAAATAATAAAATAATCATCGTGATAAAATAGAATTTGAAGGACTATTAAAGAGAGAGAGAGATGACCATAACTTTGAAATTTTATACGAATATTCAAAAACGGGGACATTCTCTTTTTTGGAGTATTAATTTTACTATTATTAATAAAAAGTTTGAGAGTAGTAGTAGCATCGCAATAATTAAATACCCGGTGTTCGTTGTTCGGAACAACGTTCCTCATAACATGTTACGTTAGCTAACGTTAATAACTCTTGTTAATTATTAAATAAATAAGAAGAATTTTGCAAAAAATATAAAAAATATAGTTCTATTATAAAATGTATCAAACACCCTCCAACCCACACTCTGCCTTTAAACCCAACAAATATGAGAGCAGAAATTAAATTGTGAATACTCATTGAGAATACGTTCACGGCCCAACTAAGGCGGGTTACGCAGCAAGTTGATAATATATAAAAAAAATTAAATATTTATGATTATACGTGAAAATCCCCTATGTATTAAACACCAAATACCGGTATAAAGGTTGTTTGACGAAAAAGACCAAAAATAGTTATTTTATGTTAATGTCCCGGAATAGTTGAAGATAAAAATAAATTTATGGAATAGGGACAGGTAGCTAGAAACAAAAAGTTGAGTCTAGCTATATTTAATCAAGCACTTCCGACAAATAAACGATTAGAGCCGATTCTGAGAAATTAGAAAAAAATAAAAAGTATTTCAGTAAAGTACTAGTTCATATCAATATATAGATAAGAGAAAGTAAAAATTATAATTGAATCGATGATTAGAGAAAAATGTCATCCTCTTTTTTTTAAATTGAGTTTATTATGAAAATTTCCCATTTTTTATGCATGAAATTGATGCAATTTTTTTTTTACTAGCTAATTTACTGTTTTGGGAAAGAGATATTTATTTTCCTCAAAATTGGCTCTAAAGATTTTGATGAAGATTCATAAATCAATTATTTTTTAGATCCTCTTTAAAATGTATATTCTCATTTTGGATGAAAATTGTTTGAAGCACACATTACTGATGTAGTATTTCAGATTTTTCAAATTTATTTTTCGGCCCTTTATTCCATAGAGTCAATGTTAAATCCCTATGGGAATTTGCATGTTAATTTCGATTCAAAAGGGGGGGGGACCCCCTTTGAAACTTTTTACACATTTAAAAATTTTTTTCCAATTTTTATGAAATTTCGTATTTATTTAGGATTCTTTATTGTGTATAAAATATCCAAATATGAGAATGAAATTTTGAAAATAAACCATAGTTTATTTCAAGCAGTCAATATTTAAAACGCAAGTTCGGAATTAAGGTGCTATGGGAAACTAAATATATCTCGAAACAAAAAAATCTGGTGTGGCAGTACAAGTAGCTACACAACTTTCGATTACCGAAGGTAAAAGAAAGTTGTGTGCTGTGCATCAAGTCACACCAGATTTTTCAAAAATATACTTAGTAAGAATAATTTCACTCTTCCTCTATTGATTTAACCCCTTTCTAAAATATTCTCTTTTTGAAGTTGTCGACATACTGTAAAATACTAAGAACGAATTTATTTTGGGTTTTGCTTTCACAACCATTAAGATCCATTAAGATATTATTGACCTAAGGGGTGTATCTTTTGAAAATATCTCAATGCCCAACAAGTGGTAATTGAGACCTAAAAGTCTTTTCTTTGAATTGTCTCACGAAATTTTGATAAATCAAACTCTTTGATCCTTAAGAGCATGTCGATGTTTTCTTTCTCCTTGTCAAATGTCAAAGGTCCCCCTCCCCGCCCTTTTCTCTATCTCTTTTTAAAATTTCAAGAAGAAGACTCGAGAGAGAAAGAGAGAACAACGGACAATTGTCATTCATGTTTGGTTTCCATTGTAATATCATAAATCTCAAGATGGAAATTGAGATTTTAGTCGTGAAGAGGGGAATAAAAGTATATGAAAAAATTTATCGTTACGCCTTATGCATTGTTTTAGTTAATTATATATTATTATTTTTTTTTAATCATTAGATATAAGTTGTCAACTCAAGAAAGGAGGATCTTTGACAAATAAAAAGTAGAAATTCACTCTTTTTTTTATTAAATCATTAAATCATTGGGCGTGTTTAGGTGAAAGATAGGCAACCAAATCGACCCACGCGCGTCGGGGGATCTTTCAAGGGCGATGGCCATGATCAACAACGCAATCAACCTGATATTTTAATGGGTTAAATTTAAAAAAAAAAAATCTGGTGTGCTCTACTTGTCACTCCAGATTTTTTATGTCGACATGCCAATCAAATTGAAATAAATTGTCGCATGAAACGGGATTAGAACCACAAATGGCTTAAATAATATCATCGGACTGCATGGGATCCGAACTCGTGACCCTTGGATAGACAGGCGCGCTACCAACTTCACCAAGCCCGAGGGCAAACAATGAGTTAAAAGAAGTTTTTTTTTTTTATTTATTTATTTTTGCCTTAGCCGGGTGCCATAGACTAATACATTTTACAATTTTGGATGATTGTATGATGATTTATAATGATGGATGACTCCTCTAAGGGCGAGAGCTAACAAAATATAACCGAGTAGTAAAACATCAAAACAATCGAATACATCGAAAAATAACCGAGTAGAGAAAAGAAGTTGTTTAAAATTCATCATTTTTCAGTTTAAAATAAAAATCAAATTTATTTGCAGAAAATGTTTGTTTCTTTAGAGAAAAAATAAAAGAGAAGCCCTGGATAGAGACAACCTTGCCGAAGATAGGTAACGCGGTTAGTAGGCGTATTTACCAAAGAAATAAAATATATTTCTGGATAATTACTGTATTTATTTTTAAAATAACAGTAATCTCAAAAATATTTGAAGGAAGTGTAAAAAAAAAATCTGGTGTGACTGGCGCACAGCACACAACTTTCTCTTACCTTCGGTAATCGAAAGTTGTGTACTGTGCTTGTCACACCAGATTTTTGTGTCGACATATATTTAGTTCCCGACAGTACGGAACATTTGAATTCAGATGTAAAATTTATAAGTATGGGAAAATATTTATATTTTGTTACCATGGCAACCATTTCTCCTATCTTCCCTATGAAATACAAGAGTAAAGTGGTCTTCAGAAGATTTCAATCGCAAAATGAGAATATACATTTTAAAGAACATCTAAAAAATAATTGATTTTTGAATTTTAAAAAAAAATCGTTGGAGCAAATTTTGAGAAAATCGAAAAAAACTGAAAAAGTACATCAGTAAAGTACTAGTACTCTTTGGCCGATTTTGATTAAAAGCTTATTTTTCCGGTCCCGGGAGGTGTTTAACTTAAATATAAAATTTCAACCTCGTAGCTCAATTCCTTCATCCTTAAAATTGAACACCCTCCCACCCACTCCACCACAGACAGACCATGTCGCGAAAACCACTTTTACTTTCTCTTACCTATGTATATATGTAATATATATATAAGAGAGAAAGTATTGGATTCATGTCAAAAATTCGATGTCGAGATTTTGATGGATCTTTACGTTTTGAGGTCCCCTGAATCCAAAAAAGTGGTTTTCGCGACATGGTCTGTCTGTGTGTGTGTGTGTGTCTGTGTGTGTTCAATTTTAAGCATGAAGGAATTGAGCTAGGAGGTTGAAATTTTATATTTAAGTTAAACACCCCCCGGGACCGGAAAAATAAGCTTTTAATCAAAATCGGCCAAAGAGTACTAGTACTTTACTGATGTACTTTTTCAGTTTTTTTCGATTTTCTCAAAATTCGCTCTAACGATTTTGATTAAAATTCAAAAATCAATTATTTTTTAGATGCTCTTTCAAATGTATATTCTCGTTTTGCCCTCAAAATTGTTTGAAGCACACTTTACTCTTGTGCTTCATAGGAAAGATAGGAGAAATGGTTGCCATGGTAACAAAATATAAATATTTTCCCATACTTATAAATTTTACATCTGAATTCAAATATTCCCTACTGCCGGGAACTAAACACATGTCGACACAAAAAATCTGGTGTGACAAGCACAGTACACAACTTTCGATTACCGAAGGTAAGAGAAAGTTGTGTGCTGTGCGCCAGTCACACCAGATTTTTTTGGATTCAGGGGACCTCAAAACGTGAAGATCCATCAAAATCTCGACATCGAATTTTTGACATGAATCCAATACTTTCTCTCTATATATATATTACATATATACATAGGTAAGAGAAAGTAAAAATCATTTATTATAAAAAGTTTTAATAAATTCATTTGACAAATAGTAAATTTAAATTTTTTCGTCCTAATCAATATTTATTATCATCAGAGTGGATTTCCTGCAAAAAATACTATTTTTGATGAATATATTATTAATTTCTTATGCTGTCTTACGTATTTTGGATTAATTATTCAACTTAGATAAAATTATTCATTTATCTTCATTTTATTTTTTTAATTATTTTCCTTAATTAAAAAAAAATATATATATTTCATTAATTTTAAGAGGAAATTTTTAAACTTTAACACTATACATACATACATACACCCTCCACCTTTTCCCGACAACAAATCTTTGCAATAAATATGGTTTTATTCATACATAGCTATACAATTAATTAAAGGCAAAGTTCTAAATTAAAAAAAAAAAAAAAAATTAAATAGTATTATGAATTTTAAAGACGAATAAAATTTTTTCCTTGTTGTTGATTTAGGTAATTTTCCTTAAATAATATCTTAGCATCATCCATAATCAAGAGACACATTAATTTTATTTAAATAACTCTTATTATACTGTAAATTATGTAATAAATTTAAATAAACACAAAAAGAAGAAATAAATTTCACTTTAAAAAAAATTTGCAAATGATATAAAATAGAAGAGACTTTTTCTTTTTCTGCCCTAAATTTCCAAAATGACCCTGACCTGACTGTAATTAAAATGTCACATCTTAATATGAAATTGCAAATTTTTTTTTTCTCTCCTTTTATAGATAGAAACAGAATGACGAATTGTGAATTTATAATTGAATTGGTCAGATAGGAAAATAAATAAGTCAAGTTTTTTAATTCAATTTTTGAATAGATCGAGTTTTTAAATTTATAAGTGGACTAGTAAAATTTTTTTATCATAATAATTGGGATAAACACTAGGGGTATGACTTTTTTACAACCTCGGATCCCTGTATCATAACTTGATGAACTTTTACTTAAGATTAAATAAAATCTTACTTTCAAGGTGATTTGATAAAAAAACGTCACGCACAAAATGATTTGAAAATTTTATATATCAGATTTTTTGCCAATTTTTTGAAGTCACTGTAAATAGATATAAATGTGTACTCAAGCTTTAGACTCACTTATATAGGGTCATTAAAGACCCAAGGAAGTCAAATATTCTAGATAAGGTCATTGTTGAGGATGAAACTCAGTGGGGGGTTGTCCTTGTTGAGGGAGGAGTCTTAGTAGATTACTTCCATATCTTTGAGTGCACTGCACGCTCACAGCATTGGTTGTTTCGGGCAATGTTGATTGGAAATTCATCTATTTTCCAGTGGATTTTCAAGCAATTGAGCTCTGATGATGCCGAGTTGCAGATAGTTCATCAAAATCTTAAACGCGAAACCATTGGCTGCTGATTAAATGATCAGCCCCTTAATAAGAAATGAATGGACAAATTTTGCGCAACCTTTTACGGATTTCAGGCATCAGAATAAACGCAAGAAGGGCTTGAATGGCACGAAAGGTCCAGCGTGCATTGCTGATGTTTGAGATTTGTTCAAATTTCACGAAGAGATTTCATTTCTCTCAGCGAAGTGACCGAAGTGACACGAGTGAGGTGGTAAAGAAACTTCATGTCGTCTCTTCAGCCACCTGTTTATTTAATTTTAGTTTTAATGTTGCTGAAGGCTCCTTTCAATTTATTATAATTGTTAATCAAATCCTGCACAAAGAAGTAGTGGATGTTTGAAGATTTAGTCAACTTAGGGAGTTCATCTCACATGAGAACACGTAGGCCTATAAAGATTCAGCACATAGAGCTGGCAACTAATACACTTGGGTTTGGGGTACCTTTTTCTTCAAACATTTGCTGCAGTCGATCAACGCCTGTCTTTTATTTAGAATAATAAAAAAATACTACAATTTGCTTTTTTAAATAGAATTTATATAGTTTATCATTAAATCTTTATGAGAAAAAACAAAATATATATTTTTGATTTTGGCTTACCCCTTCCAAAAGGGTTACTTTACCCCCCCCCCCCGGGATTTTCTAGAGCGTTATGAAAGTTATAATTAACACCAAATTAAGCAAATTAAGCTAATTAAAACTCAACTACCCGCTTTGTACACCTCCCTTATATACCGGCTTATACAAGACTGCGTCTAATCAACCTAAAATTTCAAAGTGGTTTGTGCGTGACGTTTTTTTTATTTTAATGGAATAAACGTCATTTTAGCCCACGGGGCTTGGAGTAGTTGGTAGCGTGTCTACCTTCTATACCGAACGTCGCGGGTTCGGACCCCAGGCAGTCCGATAATTTTATTTAAGGCATTTGGATACCAAATGACTTAAATAAAAATGCCTGGACCCCAATATGTATAATAATCATTAACGGATATCGTTTAAAGTCTTAAATGGCATAAGTTTTTTTTTTTTTTTTTATTTTTTTTATTTAATATTTATACAATCGACCGCACGACAGGAATAAATCCCAATTATTGTGCAGCACTACATAAAATAAAAAAAATAAAAATAGAATACATCCATAATTTTTACATAGTCTCAGTGTAATTTATAAATGAAAAAAAATATAAAAAAGATATATTAAAAAAGCAGTTTGTACTTATGTGACCTACATAAGGTATTGCAAATATTATAAAAATCTCCAAAGACTTACAAAAATAAGAACATTCACACAAATAAGCATTCACACAGGAATCAGTAGAAGAGACCCCAGCTCATCTCCTCAAGGATTGTGGAGCTCTGATCCACAAAAGAAGAAGAATATAGGGAGCATATTGTCTGTCATCGAAGGAGCTTCCATCCTTAGGAACCGCGCCAGATCCTTAGCTTTTTGGAAGCCACCGGACTGGAAAAGATACTCTGAACGGGGACTTATACCGTAGGAGGATGATAGAAAAAGGTGGCACAATAGATCTGGGAGGTCGCAGTGCAACACACACCCCTACGAGCGAATCTATCTATCTAATAATTGGATTAATAGGGATGTTATTAATTGCTGCATCTCCTTCCTATCTGTGGAAAATTTTCTACGCTATCTTTTACTTTCTCTTACCCTATATATGAAATATATAGAGAGAAATTATTGTGATCATGTCAAAAATTCGATATCGAGATTTTGATGGATATACATCTTTTTGAGGTCCCCTGAGAGCAAAAAAGTAAATTGGTCTGTCTGTCTGGGAACAAAATATCTCAGGAACAAAAAGATTTAAGAGGTTGAAATTTTATATTTAAGTTAGGTACCCTCGCGGACAGTTAAAATAAGCTTTTGAACAAAATGGGCCAAAAAGTACTTTACTGATGTTTTCCGCTTTTTTTTTGATTCTCTCAAAATTTTTGATTAAAATTCATAAATCAAGTATTTTTTAGATGCTCTTTAAAAAGTATATATAAAAGTGAAATTTTTCGCGAAAATTGTTTGAAGTACACTTTACTGATGTGGAAGCATTCGTGAAACTTAGGTGCTAAGGGCAACTAAATATATCTCGACACAAGAAAATCTGGTGTGACAAGCACAGTAGACAACTTTCTCTTGCCGAAGGGTAAGGAAAAGGTGTGTGATGTACGGCCAGACACACCAGATTTTTTTATTTATATTGAATATATTATTTTTCACTACTATTATTATTTATTATTTTTTCACATTTTAAATTTTAAGAGGGAAGGGAATGAGCTCTTTTAATTATAATTATTTTTCACGTATTTATACTGTGAGGAAGCATCATTTCAAAAATATGATCAATCCACAAGAGGGAAGTTCTTTACCCCTAATCTAATTTAATAATTGCCTAAACCATACTTATAACTGCATTAAATTCCGACCAGTAGTTTCGGAGTCGTTACAATAAGACAGACAGACTTTTTCTTTTATATAATAGTATAGATATAGATGACATGAAAAGAGATTGGATTTTTAAGTACCCTTAGTTAATTAAAATGCTTTTTTTTATTTTAATTTAAATATATTGTCGTTAATATATTCTCTGATAACTAATGACCGGTTGTTTAATGTATATTACAGTAATAAGAATAAGACGCATCCAAATGAAAAAAAAAATTGACCTACCAGCCAGTCCTCAATTAAAAATAAATCATTGCCATTATACTTATAATCGCTAGAATTTAAATATTTATTTATTCCTACATACCACTCACTGGTAGCTAGCTAGCTCTCTATTAATTTGAATAAATATGCATGGATAATAGTTTCTGCTGGACAGCAAAAAATTTGTAATGATACTAAAAAAAATGAAAAATCTAGTGTAACTTAACGCACTTTCGATTATCAAAGGTAAGAGAAAGTTGTATGCTGTGCTGAAACTCCAAATTTTTGCTTTTGAGGTTGTGGCTGTGATGTGATTACAGTGGAGAATTGGAGATATCAGCCAAATTGGGATTGTCCAGGTTAATAAAACTCCCAGGATAAGATGTTTCGGCCTCAATTTATTTGGCCATCTTCAGTTATCGGGAATTATACACAGGGATAATTATCTCTAAGCTTGGGCATAGGAACCATAAAATTTTGTATGAAGCAAATATATTTTATTATTGACGAGTCCTGGTTTGATCATATGTGCACTTGCACTATGAGTATAATTCCCGATAACTGAAGATGGCCAAATGAATTCAGGCCGAAACGTCTTATCCTGCGAGTTTTATTAACCTGGACAATCCCAATTTGGCTGATATCTCCAATTCTCCACTGTGACACCAAATTTTTTTGAGTCGAGATATATTTAGTTTAGGTACGTATATAGAAATTTTTTCGGGAAGGAGTGGGGTCCGAACTCATTTTTAAATCCCCCCCCATTCACAAAAATATTTTTAAAATATTTTTAAAATACCGGATATACCTCAGACCCGAGGGGCCCGAAAGACAAATTTTCATTAAATTTTTTTTTTTTTAATCCAAATTTTTCTGTTTTCACTTGAGCCCCGAAGGGCTCTCAGAAACAAATTTTCGTTAAATTTTTTTCTAATTTTACCTGAGCCCCAAGGGCCACTTAAAGACAAAAGCTTTATTAAAAAATTGCTTATATATTAATATTTTTTTATTTCTTTTATTTATGTAATGCACTTTTTCAAACGAAAATATAGATTTGTAATCAAAATCGTTAGAGCCAATTTTGAGAAAACCGAAAGAAAAAACTGAAAAAGTATATCAGTAAAGTACTAGTACTTTTTTGGCCGATTTTGTTCAAAAGCTTATTTCAACTGTCCGGGAGGTTAACTAACTTAAATATACTTAAATAAAACTTTAACCTTGTAGCTCATTTTAGGTATGCTTAAAATCGTCACATACACTCAGAAACATACAAACACACAGACTAATTTGCGGGACCTAATAAATTAAAAAATAAATATAAATAGAAGTATATGCACAGATCAAGAGGATAGCTTTTCTCTCTTTTTTTTCCCATAAAAACGAATTCCCATGAAAGTTATATAAAAATAAAAAAAAATTCTAATTTCTACCTGCATTTCAACCCAATGTTATGTTATGGAGTTGGAAATGCCTTTTTTTTAAGTATAAAAAAAATCACTATCGCATTCAAATATTTTTACTCTGAAAGGTTTTGATTTTTCCCTTTGATTCCAGCGCTTATTATGCCCTGTAAATGGACAATTCCGGTTACATATTTGGAGCCTAATAGAGTTGACGGATTTCCTGGTAGGGACTACGCCCCTCAACCAAAACATAAAATTATAAAGACTGATTCAAAGCGATTATATCCAAATCAAATAAAATACTATAATATCAAATTGTTTGATAATTGCATCGTCATAATTGGTAAATTTGATAAGAATTTAAAAAGAAATGGATAGATAGTTATGGTCGAAAGGAATCGAATCGGGGATATTCTGTCTTTTTTTGCTAATGTACACCAGAATATATCCTGGAGGGGGGTAGTCGTACTGAAACCAAAGACGTACGTACAAATTTATATGAATTTATTGAAATTACTTTGTGAACTAATTAAATAAAATATTTATTATTTTACAAAGAACAACACGTTCTTTTATTTTAATTGTTTATTATGCAAGATGGTAGATGCAGTTTATTGACTCTGTATAAATCATTTCTCACTTCCTCTTGGACTTGACTGAGGGGGCAGTGTGTCCAGAAAAGGATAAAATATATAAAAATGAAAAAGTTATTTTTTTTTTTTTTTTTTTTTTTTTAAAACATTCACACTTTTTTTCTCATTCACACTCACACTCACACACACATTCATACAGTCTTTTCGGCAACTCAGGCCATTTAAGACTTTAGACGATAACCGTTATTATAGAAATATACATATAGGGGTCCAGGCATTCTTATTTAAGCCAATTGGTATCCAAATGGCTTAAATAAAATCATCGGACTGCCTGGGGTCCGAACCCGCGACGTTTGGTATACGAGGTTAGGCACGCTAACCTACTACGCCAAACCCCGGGGCAAAAAGTTATTTTAAAAGACAAATATATCACTTTCATTGTTTCAAAATAAGATGATTTTTTAATTTTTTTTTTTTTTTACTTTCTCTTACCTCTATATATATGTTAATATATAGAGAGAGAAAGTATTGGATTCATGTAAAAAATTCGATGTCGAGATTTTGATGGATCTTCACGTTTTGAGGTCCCCTGAATCCAAAAAAGTGGTTTTCGCGACATGGTCTGTCTGTGTGTGTGTCTGTGAACAAAATATCTCAAGAACGGAAAGAGCTAGGAGGTTGAAATTGTATATTTAAGATAGTCACCCCCCTGGGACGTGACACGAAGCTTTTGAACAAAATCGGCCCAAAGAGTACTAGTACTCTACAAATGCACTTTTTCAGTTTTTTCGATTTTCTCTAAATTTTCTCCTCTATAAAATGTATATTCTCATTTTGTCATTGAAAACTTTTGAAAACCACTTTACTCTTGTACTTCATAGAAAAGATAGGAAGAATGGTTGCCATGGTATCAAAATATAAATATTTTCACATAGGCCTACCTATAAATTTTACATCTAGAAAATCGAATGTACCGTACTGTCGGAAACTAAATAGATGTCGACACAACAAATCTGGTGTGACAAGCACAGAACACAACTTTCGAAGGTAAGAGAAAGTTGTGTGCTGTGCGCCAGTCACACCAGATTTTTTTGTTATCTCAAATGGAAAGTCTCTCAAAGAGTTAATTTTAGTAATAATTAAAAAAATTAATTAATTAAAAATGAGAATCTTTTAAAAGCAAGAAAAAAATCAGGGTTTGTGAAGGAAGCCAGGATCTTCACCCCCTTGGCTCTACCGGGGTAGGGTAAGCAGGTGGGAAGGTGGACTTTTTAATTTTTCTTCTTTTTAATCGGTCCTTAATAAAATTCAATCCACCCCTTCCCCCTTGGCAGGAGGGGGTTCATTTTTTGATTACTTAATTTTTAAAATTTCTGTAAGTTTACTAAAATTTTCTGTCTTTATTAAATTTTGTTTATAGTCGCATTCTGTCAGGTCAAGGTCCTAATTAATAAAATATTATAATTCTTCTAGTCTTAACTCCAACCCTTTCTTGTTTCAGGCCAGATTGGCTAAACTTTAAAAAAAAAAAAAAGTTTATTTCGATAAGGTTGATAAAATTTCTTCATCAAATGGTCAAATGTCCCTCCTTATTTAATTTAATAAGCTACTATTATGATGAATATTAAGTAATCTGACACGAAATCCTTTTACTCAAATGGTAGTAGTTATTTATTTATTTATTTACACAAAAGCGAATGAATGAAGATTGCGAGATTGCATTTGACCTTAGCCTAATCAGCCCTACTTAAACGATCATGATGTAAGCAACGCCTTTTTTGGACTAATTTCGTTTAGACTCTCCGGTGAATCCGGTCTCTATCAAAGGGAGGTTACTGCCCTTTGTGTGAAAGTTCGTGTCCTGACAGTTCTTTCACAATGGTACGTTCCAAAGACGTGTAACGACCTCTTGAAATCTGGAACGAATGAATGGCTAAGTCGATGTCGGTCGGCCTCTTAAGAAAGACTTAATCCACTGGTGATTACAATTACTATTACTACCATTAATATTATTAGTAAAGGTGAAAATTTAAAGAGGAAAAATCAAAGTATGAAATTATTATGTCAATAAGGCCACCAGCCAGACCAGAGTATATGTGATTTTTTATTATGCTTTTTTAAGCACTTTTTTGTGATTTTTTTCCGGTCTTTAGTGATGATAAGCATAATATCCATTTTGAAGATATTAATTTTTCAAAAAATTATATTGTTTTGAAATCTAAACCTCCCCAAATCGCAGAGTCTATTTTTAATCTATTCATATTTATTTAAATTAATTAATAGACTAATTAATTTTTCGCAGAAGGAAAAGTTTTGACTAATAGTCAATACCAAATTGCCACCACAAGTTTTTTTTTTTTTAATTGGAATTCATGTAAATTAACTAATGTTAAAACTTTCATTTTCATTCACTTTTATCTTGTCTTCTCTCAATTCACTAAATTTTATCCTGTATTATTAAAATTTGACCTCGACCTTCAGACCAAAGAGAATTTATACAAAATGAATTTATGTAAATAAATTTGCTCGTAGAGTTCATCATTGCAAATATTTTATCTTTACTTTAATTCGTAACATTTTATTTTGTTTGTTATTACATTTCATAGCCCTAGGGCGTGAAAATAAGCTTTTAATCAAAATCGGCCTAAAAGTTCTAATACTTTATTGATGTAGTTTTTCAATTTTTTCGATTTTTCAAAATTCGCTCCAACGAATTTGATTAAAATTCAAAAATCAATTATTTTTTAGATGCTCTTTAAAATGTATATTCTCATTTTTTCATTTTTAAAAAGTTATTTAATACGAATTGTAAAAAATGAAACACTCAGCCTTCATTAATTGCAAATGTGATTGGCCTTTCTTCTTGCGAATCTCCTTTTTCATTCAAACATTTTGTTTATAAACAAGTTAATTGATTTAAGGGTCACCTTTTAATGGGATTTTTCTGTCGCCAGGTGGCCAAAGATGGAGGGTCACAATGGGACGAACGGTCGTCCACTCAGTTTTTACGACAACTTGAGTCCTGGGAGCATCTCAGCAACCAACCCAGGACCTTCAGGAACCAAAGGTTTCAGCTACCTCGACGTACCTTCAAGTAATTATCCATTTTTTTATATTTATCCAGGTTTTTTAAGTCTTTTCCGTCTTTAAATTAAAAATGATAGCCAATATAAATAAAACCTTAATAAGGTGCTCATTATAAAAATAGTGCAGTGGCTCCTAATCCGAGTATGTAAGACACTCCAAACTGGAAACAAAATGGGCTGGCTCCCCTTTAAAAGTCCACTAAAATCACTAAATTTGAAAAAATTTAGAGTGAAATTTAGATATCTTTATTAATTATCTATGAAGATTTTTTTTATAAATAGTTTTCAAAATATTTACCATAGATTAAACTGTTAAGAGCACTTAATAATTGGTTATAAATTTTGTTTTTAATTATCCTTGATATAGATTCTTAGCCGCTCAATTATTTGACATATTTTTATTATATTTGTTTCAGCGCCATCAATGACCGGCGGAGCAGCAACACAAGAAGCTCATTTGAGCACAACTGTCCCTCAAAATATGGCTGCGTCTTCTCTTGCGGGACGTCATCAACCGACACGTAGCTCCCTTCGCCATTCCCGAATGATTGTCATGAATAGAGCCGGAAAAGGTATCAAACTGAAAGTAAAAGCTGTCTTCCGAGACCTTGGTCCAGTTCGTCCATTTCATAATCGCTCTCCTCTCGTTTCCTAAATTTCATAATACCAAGTGTTTTTTTTTAATCATATTTTACTTCATATAAAACGCGTTTATTTACTATATACAACATATTTTTTTTTTAATTTATATAATCAAATTTTGAAATTTGACAATAGGAAAGCTGCTTTTGATGATTCCGATCAAAATAAAGTTTTTTTGTCATGTTTAAATTTTATTAAAATGGGTTAGTTTAAATGCTGATGATTAATTACGTTTGAAATAACTAGAATTCAATGAAGCGAAAAGTAAACATGTTTAAAGGAATATTCGGAAAGTGAAATAGCCAGTCTTTGATGGAGGACTCACAGAATTTTTTTTATAGATATTTCAACCGGCATAAAGCCTGGTCAAACTAGGACTGCGCAAAATAATCGATTAATCGATTATTTCCTTAAAAAATAATCGATTATTTAAAAAATCGATTAATCGATTATTTCTTCGATTATTTAAATAAAAAAATCGATTAATCGATTATTTCGATTATTTAAATAAAAAAATCGATTAATCGATTATTTTTCATAATCGATTATTTTCGAGAAACATGCGTTTGAAAAGATGGGATGAGACTCGTTCAAATGATTTACACGAGAGGGAAAAATTTTTTTATAGACAAATTTTATCATTTGAATATCCAGCATCATAATTTTTTTATGAATAAAAAAGCCGCTTACTAATCAAAACAATGATAAAAAAATAATATTTTCCACCATTTAAGATTCACTTAGTATACAAGTATATACCGTAGTTGCGATCAAGTAAGATTGGATAACAATAATAATTATTTCAGCACCTGATTTTTAATTAACCTTCTAACCTCTAATTAGTTAACAAAGTTTTTTAAATACTATAGTTATAAAAAAATCAATTTTTTTTGCCTAATGAGTTAGTGGGGATATCCACTAACTATGAAAGGTTAGATTTGAAATTATATTACATATTACTTTAAATTAAACTATCAACCGATGACTCTAGTAGAAACATTATGTATATTTGAAAATTTAAAAAATTAAATTAAAAATATTAGGTTATAAGTTTCAAATTAATATTTTTTAACTGTAGCCTACATTCAAGTCTATTCTCTAAGCAAAAACATTAACTTTTAACATCTGAAATCAGCGTTAATTCATTTTAACAGCTCCTTGCCTCAAATTGCTCTTCTGTAAGGAAAAACTTTAACCCCAAAGCGTCAACTTTAAGTGAATAGTGTTAAAAATTAATGTCATGCCCAGGTAGTGCCTTTAATGTTTTAACGACGTATTTAATGTATTAAAATGACATCTTTAACCTATGGTTTTGCCACCTTTGAGATAAAAGCAACATGTAAACGTCGCTGTTAAAACTTTGCTTGGAGAATAGCATTTTTTAACGCTGGTGTTATTACTTTACTTTTTAACACCCAATTTATGATGTTAAATTTTAAAGTCTGTTTTTAGAGAATAGACCTGATTAAGTGTTAAAATATTAAAAATCATAACCTAATATTTTTAATTTAATTTTTTTTAATTTTCATATATTTTATTATCTTAACCACCCCATGCTGATCCTCTCAAGTTATAAGTCTATTTACAACAATCAAAATATAAAAGTGGGGGATTTTTTTTAAGTCTTTTTCGACATCTGGAGGCCATTTAAACAAATTTTATCGCTCATGAGAAACCATTGTCACTTAGGCTGAACTCTCACCAATTGAGCAAAAACGCTCTTGGGCAAAATGATTTTTAGTGCGTTTTTGCTCAATTAGTGTGCGTTCAGCCTAATTAAAACAATAATATACAGAATAAAACATGGCATACGAGTATGTATAATTATTTCAGAAAAATACAAGATATTATCTTATCTATGCGGAAGTTGTTATGTAAACTAAAAATCAAACTAAACATCCAAAGGGATAAAATATGCAAGATGATGGACTTCCAATTCTAAATTTTTCATCATCGATTATAAAAATAAAATGGTCTAAAGAAAATTTTGTAATATTATTTTTTTAGCACATCTATTTTTACTTCTAATAGAAAGACTGAGGCAGAAAATTTAAAAAATTTTGGGGCTTGACCTAGAAATATGATTCAGCATTTTTTGTAAAAACCTAATCAGAAGAGTAAATACCTGGTGTTTAGTTTGAGCTTTCACCCATATCATTATTGCTGATTAAAAACATATAATCAAAACGAATTTTTACGACGATCTATTTATTCTAAAAGAGAGGAAAGGGTGAACTCTTTCTTCACTTCACTCTTACGCGATAAAAAGTTTCACTTTTTCTCTTTATTATTTATTAATTCGAAATCAATTCCTAAAATATTGTATTAACTTTCTCTCTCAAGAGAATTTTCCGAATGTTTCGATTTAAAAAGAATTTGACAGAATTAATCATTTTGTTGATTGAATAGTTTCGAAGTTCGTTTTGATTAAGTTTCATTTTTTTTTTTTTAATATTAATTATTTCAAATAAATAATAAGCTCATATTAGACGAGTAGATATTTTTTTCAACCGTTAATAAAATTTCTCTGATAAAATATTAATTTTTATGTGTCATCCTGATCTTAAAAGGTCAAGCTTTCAAAATCAACACAAGTTATCTTTAAAGATGCTCAGCTTTTTTTTTAACAGCTAAATATTCTAAACCCACACTAATCTTGTTTAATTGAAATATTAATATTTCGATTAAACAAACATGCAAACAAGTTGCTTGTCTTTTTACCATATTAATTTTCATTATTTAATTCTCTACTCAATCATATGAGGGCGAACATTTTAATATAAGAATTAAGAATGTAAATTCACAAAAATTAACTAATTGTTCAACTTTATGAGTTAAAAAATCCCTTGGAAATATGAATGTGTGTAGATTCGTTTGATAGATTGAAACAAATGGTAAATTTAACTTTTAATTAAGAACGAAAGGGAACATCAACTTTTTAACAAAAATAATCGATCGGGTTGTTCATTTTGAAGTTCAAATATAAAATATCTCTTTAACTATTAATTTTAGAAAAATAAATCACAAATATAAAAATCTGGTGTGACTATCGCATAGCACACAACTTTCTATTACCTTCGATAATCGAAAGTTGTGTTCTGTGCTTATCACACCAGATTTTCTGTGACGACATATATTTTAATTTCCGATATTACGTTACATTTGAATTGAAGACGTAAACAGAAAAAATTTATATTTTGCTACCATGTCAACTATTTTTCCTCTTTTTTTTTATGAAGTACAAGAGTAAATTGGTCTTCATAAGAT
>JAKCPI010014185.1:0-51025 GCA_023213315.1 Euborellia annulipes | reverse complement strand
TAGATATGTACAAAATATATATACGCCCTCTCATCTAGTGACGCTCCTGGTAGCAAATTCTACTCCTCAAAACGTTACTAAACACTATATTCTCTCCATTTCGATAGCTAAAGAAAGTGAATCGCTCACATGCGCATTAGCTCAACAAATTTGGTTTTTCTTTTTGATGTCAAGAACAACAAAAAGGCGGCATGGGAATTTCGCGTAAGAAGTTTCACTTCTCTATTTTGAATACACCTTAGTTATTTATTTTTTTTTTTAATGCATATAAAAATATAGTAAGCAAAAAAAGGACATTTTTTAAATTTATTATGCTTATATGCATTTATGCATTCTATCCATTTCTAAAATAGATTCTCGCTATTTGAGATGATAATATATCGTTTTTGCATTAATCTCTTTGCTTATGAATAATTAGCGTGCGCCTGTGTGTGTGAGTGTGTGTGTATGTCCTTATCATGCCAACTAATCTCCACCCCCACTCCTGCCTCCGAAAAACCTTTCCAGCTACGCCCATGATATTCAGATTAGATAAGGCGAATGAATTCATATGATATTTTGTTTATTTATTTTGTTAAATTTCTAGTGGTTTAATGATTGTTTTTTTTTTTTTTAAATTATAACTACAATTTAATGAAATAATAATATAATTTCAAAATAAAATAATTTAATAATCAATATAAGCTACGTGCGCTAGAAAAAAAATAACTTAATAAAGGCAAGGAGTAATTTTACTTTCTCGCTATTTATATGTTACCTAATTTTTTTTATTAATATATATATTTACATTTCAGGTCATAAGAACTGTAGATATGCAAAAATATGTGCAACTTTTTATTTTGATTATATCTCTAGAACTATTTATTAAATTAGGATGCGATTTGGTAAAATTATAGTCCTAAGTAGTCGTAACAAGGCATTTAAATGAGGAGTTAAGAAGCCCGCAAGGAGCGGTAAATTAATATCCCGAACTACGTTTTTGAAACTCACCCTTAATAATTAAGACGTATCTTTCCAGTACTTAACCAAATTGTATATCAATTGGTTTAGAAAAATAGGATTTATTTAAAAAAAAAAAAAAAATCTGGTGTGACTGGACGCACAGCACACAACTTTCTCTTACCCTCCGGCAAGAGAAAGATTTGTACTATGCTTGTCACACCAGCTTTTTGTGTCGAGAAATATTTATTTACTCATATCACCTTAGTTTTTAATCAAAATTGTTCGAGCGAATGTTGAAAAATAGAAAAAACCTTAAAAAGTACACCAATAAAGTACTAGTACTTTTTGGACGATTTTGTTCAAATGCTTATTTTGAGTGTCCGGGAGTGTAACTAACTTAAATATAAAATTTCAATCCGGTAGCTCAATTCCTTCATGCTAAAAATTGTTACACACAGACAGACCAATTTGCGGGACCCACTTTGTTGGACAAGTGTATTTACATCAAAATCTTGAAATCGCATTTTTGACATGATCGCAATACTTTCTCTCTATATATTTCATATATAGGTTAAGAGAAAATAAAAATTGATTATAAGGTGATTAAGATCACTGAAATTGAGTAAACTCTAACATTTTATTATTCTCTTTGGATTTTTTATGGAAGTATTAAAAAATAACATTTATTAAAAAAAAAATAGTTGCAAAACTTGTCTGCTTTTTTTAATCAGATACTTAGGTGTTTATTAAAGTTTCCTAGGGTTTAAAGCTTTTGTGGTTTGAAATATTATTATTAGGAGAATTTTTAATTATAGACCACATTTTTGTATTAAATATTTAATACAAAAATGTGGTCTATAATTAAAAATTCTCCTAATAACAGATACTTAGGTGTTAACCCTAAGGCTAAAAGCAAGTAGATGTAATTATGAAAGATTTACAACTTATTTATTTTATTTATATAAAACTAGCTTCGATTTTTAAGAATTAATCTAAATTTATATTTAAAATATGGCTGAGAGAAGGCATTATCAACTTCTCGAGCAAATGGCTCCGGGTCTCTTCCCGTCCCAAGCGAAAAAAATTTATTTCTTTTGAATTGGCTACCAATCATTTGATGGGGTCTAAAAGATCTTAGATGCCGAAAAAGACCTTTAAAAAAATTAAAAGGAGTTTTTTAAGTTCTTTTTCAGTACCTGGGGGCCATTTAGATTTATTTCAATCGATTGGTAGCTTTTAGTGAATATTTTCCAAAATATATATTTTTTTTTAATTTATACCATTTTTAGACTCCGTTCAATTGATTGGTAACGAATTTAATTGAAATAAATTTTCTTCGCCTGAAACGGGATCCGAACCCTCGACCTTTGGAACCAGAGACCAATGCTCTACCTCTGAGCCATAGCCCAAGGGCCTTTTCCAAAATTTACCTTTATCTTATTTTTACTTTCTCTTACCTATGTATATATGTAATATATATATAGAGAGAAAGTATTGGATTCATGTCAAAAATTCGATGTCGAGATTTTGATGGATCTTCACGTTTTGAGGTCCCCTGAATCCAAAAAAGTGGTTTTCGCGACATGGTCTGTCTGTGGGTGGGTGGGTGGGTGGGTGGGTGTGTGTGTCTGTGTTCAATTTTAAGCATGAAGGAATTGAGCTACGAGGTTGAAATTTTATATTTAAGTTAAACACCCCCCGGGACCGGAAAAATAAGCTTTTAATCAAAATCGGCCAAAGATTACTACACTGAAAAAAAAACCTTGTAAATTCAATGGAAATCCCTTCAATTCATTCCGAAACCGTAATGAAAATGCGTCAATGAGGTTTCTCGTCAATTCAATGGGATACCTTGTTAAAACGAAATTGAAGGTGCATCTTATAATTTTAAAAGGTTTTCCTGTTGAAAAAAACTGACCATTTTTCCTTTAAATTTAAAAGGAATTTTTGTTAAAACGAAGTTGACAGTATTTCCTGTAAATTTTAAAGGAAATTTTGTTGAAATGAAATTGACAGGATTTCCCGTAATTTTTAAAGGAAATTTTGTTGAAACGAAATTGACAGTATTTCCTGTAAATTTTAAAGGAAATTTTGTTGAAACGAAATTGACAGGATTTCCCGTAATTTTTAAAGGATATTTTATTAAAACTAAATTTATTAAATTTCTTGTAATTTTAAAATTATTTTTTATTTCATTCTGGTTTTACCTTGAATTTATTTCAATCTGCCACAGCTACACTCGCCGGAACACAGGTTTTTGGCGTGTTGATTAATTAAAATAAATTTTTAATCATTTTTTAAATACATGTTAAATTTTTCTCAGGTCAAACGTAAAAAGATAATGCATACGTTTGACCTGATAAAAATTAAACATGTACCAGTATTAAAAAAATAATTAAAAATTTTTTTTAATTAATCAACACGCCCAAATCCTCCTGTGTTCCGACCAGCTGTGGTAGATTGAAATAAATTCAATTTAAAATGATTTTTTGTCAAAAACAATTTGACAGGAATTCTTATAATTTTAAAGGAATGCTTTGGATAAAGAAAATAATGTGAAAAAAAAATTAAATTTACAAAATTATAACATAAAAAATGTTTTTTTATTCTAGGAGTTAAATACAAAAAAATTACAACTCAGTTGAAATGTACACCAAAATTATAAAAATAAATACTTTTGAAATGTATTTTCAAGATGTGTTATTTTACAAATATTAATTAATATTTTTGAAACAATATTAAAATATAAAAAGCAATTGAAATGTTATTTTCAGAACCATAGATGATGAATTGTTCAATTGTAGATGCTGAATCTTCGATTATGAATTCTGAAAAAAAGTTTGTTTTTTAATTCCACCAAAATTTGTTTATGCCAAGAGACAAATAAAAAAAAAAATAAATAAATAAAAATTTGTTTATATTTTATTTTAACTGGTTGACGCATCTTGGTCGGCTAGGTAAAGTAAGACTGGTAAAGAGAGCCAGAAGCTATTAACCCCTTGGGTCTCTATTGTATGCGTTTCTTTTGTCTACTGGAAATAAGGAATTTTATTTGAAAGGACCCTTTTTTCACTCATGTCAATGGCCGACAGCCTAAAAAAGAATATTAAAGTTTTTTACAAAAAAAAAAAAAAAAAAAAATAATAATTTGTATAAACAATATATAATATTTTGATACAATTCACTTTTTGTTTATAACATTATATTTACCTTTTAATATATGAAACAGATCTTCTAAATTCCACTCGATTAGCATGTGATATAATTTTAAATAGTCTTCATTGAAGTCCTGCAAGTCAAGCACAAAATTTATTATAAATAATATATTAAAAGAAAATCATAATATATTTTTAGACGTACCTTGGTTTTTTTGCCATAATATCTACGAAATTTAAAATAAAAAACAGGACACAGAGAAAATTTTGTTAGACGTGCCATGAATAAAAAAGTATAAATATTTTTCAAAATTAAAAAAGTATATGATATGATAGAAGATATCAACACGGATTTCACAAAAAATATTCAAAGAATATATCTGGAAGAGAAAATTCGCCTATTCTAACTCAAGCTAGTCATGCCGTCTACTAAGACAGAATGACGAGCTTGAGTTAGAATAAGCAATGGGTACGTAGGCAGGTAGAGAGGGAGTTGCCTTTTTCTCAGGTAAAATAAGAATTTAAAGGTTTTTACTGTCAAATTTAAAGGAAACCTTGTCAATTTTACAGGATTTCTTCTTGAATTAGAACTCGATGGAATTTCCTGTAAAAATAAAAGGAAATTTTTTCATTTTTACGGTATGATTTTGTCAAATAGAACTTGAGGCGATTTCTTGTAAAAATAAAAGGAAAATTTGTTAATTTTATGGGAAGGTTTGTTGAAAATTTTTAAAAGGATTTCACTTTAATTTTACAAGGTCGGTTTTTTTTCAGTGTAGTACTTTACTGATGTACTTTTTCAGTTTTTTTCGATTTTCTCAAAATTTGCTCCAACGATTTTTTTTTAAATTCAAAAATCAATTATTTTTTAGATGCTCTTTCAAATGTATATTCTCATTTTGCAATTGAAATCTTCTGAAGACCACTTTACTCTTGTATTTCATAGGGAAGATAGGAGAAATGGTTGCCATGGTAACAAAATATAAATATTTTCCCATACTTATAAATTTTACATCTGAATTCATATGTTCCGTACTGTCGGGAACTAAATATATGTCGACACAAAAAATCTGGTGTGACAAGCACAGAACACAACTTTCGATTACCGAAGGTAAGAGAAAGTTGTGTGCTGTGCGCCAGTCACACCAGATTTTTTCAATATTCTTCTTCATTTTCTTCATAAATATTTTTATTAAAATGTAATTTTATAAAATTCTCTGTTCCCTTCTTTCTCTTTAAACCATACTGTGTATTTCAATTTCGTTTTATTAACAAAAATCATATAATTTAATTTTGAAAATGTTCATTTATTAAGAAAATAGTCTATTTGGAAACTAAAAAATATTTTTCTCTATATAACTGTATGGGCAAAATAAGATTTTATTTATTCTATTCTACCATTGAACTTAATATTATGGTTATGTATTTTTATTCCTGGCAAGTCATTTTCTAAAAGAATAAAAGAAAAAAACAAACAAAAGCGATGACCACAAGAAAAAGAAAAGGAAAAAATTCTTTGATCCATTAATCCTCAAAATGGATTTCATTGTTTTCAAATGTGAAAAATCAATCAAATTAATATAAATAGTAACCAAAGAAATTCATTATTAGAGGTGATCTAATCGATGAAATGAATGGATGTCTATTTCCTGGATTCGAAAATCCTTTTTTATAGCCAGGATGAAATAATATACAGATTGTCCGTGGAGTAAATATTGAAAAGGGATAAAAGGTATATTTTGAAAGTTATAGGACAAAGGATTGACTGGCCTTTCAAATTTAATTAGAGACGGATTAAGGGTAATTATCCTCTAAATTTGTCTCTCAAATAACTTAGTCATTATACGGAATTTTTTAAATGAATTAAATTTATTTGAATGTTTCTTAATGACTAAAAATTATTATTATTTTTTTTTTAATAAAATTCAAAAAAACTTTAATCTAAAAATGAATTAGGAAAGAAAAATCAAATTTTTGGAAGTTCTTTTACGGCTTACAGTAGGGTGAATTGGCAGAATTCGTCACGTAACAAAAAATCGTTTATTTATATTTTGTTACCATTGCAACCATTTCTCCTATCTTTCCTATGAAGTACAGTGAGCGCCTCAATTAAGTCCCCACCTGATAGCTTAAGCCTTAATTATATGGTATAGTATATGGTAAATGGTGAAATAATTTTAATGACCCGAAAGGTAAAACGTAAAATCTGGTAGAGATGATTTTATTTTACCTTTTAAAATTATTTCACCATATACTATACTATATACTTAAGGCTAAAGCTATCAGGTGGGGACTTAATTGTGGCGCTTACTGTACAAGAGTAAAGTCCGATTCAAACAATTTCAAGGACGAAATGAAAATATACATTTTAAAGAACATCTAAAAAATAATTGATTTATGAATTGTAATCAAAATCTTAAAAAAAAAAAACGTGTGGTTTTATGAAACCACGATGCAAGTGAAACTTTTTTTCGGATCGTAGGCTTTTAATTGAAAATTTTCTGAAAATTATTCAATTAAGGGTATTAAAATCGCGTTTTTAATCTTAATTTAATAATTGGAAAATGGGAATGATAACGGGAAATCAATTGGCGTATGTTAAATTAAAAACTGAGAAAAATATTTATTTAGTATTTGAATCATTTTAAATTATTTTAAAATTATATTTTATCAATTTAAAAATTGAAAAATTAAATCTCACAATTATTTTTTTATAATTCGTCATATATATTAAATTTCAACTTTCCTATTTTTGTCGTCATGGCTTGTGACGTCATAACTTGTAGCGCCACGGCCTTTGACGTCACGGCTTGTAACGCGACATGCTGATAGAGAAACGAAAAAATTTGTGTCGATCAAAATAAAGTTTCACTTTAAAAAACAAATACTGAAAAAGTACATCAGTAAAGTATTAGTACTCTTATGGCAATTTTATTTAAAAGATTATTTTCACGCCTCCGTGGGGTACCTAACTTAAATATAAAATAACCTAACTCAAACGTGTATTTCCATCAAAATCTCGGCATTAAATAATCCAATACTTTCGCTATATATATTACATATATAGATAAGAGAAAGTAATTTTTTTATAATACTTTCCCAAAGTATATACGTTATGATAATTTTCTCTTTTGCAATGAAAATAATTTTTATTGATTTCTTTAAATTAGAGGATGTTATTATTTTCTAAATAAAATTTGAATATCTACTTAATTTATTGAAATACTTTAACACATTGCTAATAAATATTTTTACGGCTTAAAAGACCAACTCCAGTTAAACTTATCTAATGATTTCTAATCCAAATTTATGTTACTGTAAACAGTACTCTAACTAGAATTAAACGCGGTTAAACGATTCTCTCTTAAACATATCGCATTTGTAGTTCAATTAAAAATTTTTAAAATAAAAAAGATATGAATTTTGATTCTCTAAAAAAAAAAAAAAAAAAAATTATAGATAAACTCCCTTTAACCCTTTTTCCGAGCCTTATTATTACCTCTCCCACTAGAAATTAAAAATGCAAGATAGAGATGGGATGGCTGGCTGGTCTTCGGATTAAAATGGCAAATAAAGGAAACAAGTCATGGCTGCTAATCCATGTTTACTCATCTTTTTTTTTTTTTTTTTTTTTTAAACAATAAATTAAAAAAATTAATTCTTTCTAAAACATACCTTTTCATATAATAAAATACAAAGATAATTTTCACAAATGAATCGACAAACTTTACTATAATATTTATTAACTAATTACTTGAAATTAAACTGTGCACTTAAATTTTTTTTTTTTTTTTGTTTAAATTAGCCTTTACATTTTTAAAAAGAAAATCTGAGAGGAGATTTCTTCTTTATTGTATAAGGCACTGGGGTCAAATGTACCCTCCTCTTCTCTAATTTAATAATTTAAAAATTTGCATCCATCCTAAATTTTTTGTCCACTGTTTTTTAATGATTATTTTTGATTAGAGTATATGTGAGTGTGGAAAACAAAATAAATTACTGGAAAATAAAAGGTATTAATAAATAAAACACCAACTTCAAATTCTCATATATGGACCCTGTTACGCATTAGTGTGTCAAGCGCCAGCTACCGAGTTTTGAGAAAACTAACATTAAAGTTTTTTGTTTTCATTGGATTATATTTTTTTTGTCAATTGTGCAAGTAACATTAAATATAAATTTTTTTAGGACATATGTCATAAAAAATACTATTAATTATAGCATTTGAAACAATATTCCGTGCTTAACTCAATTTTTAATTTTTTGGCGCTTGACACACTAATGCATAACAGGGTCCATATAATTAATTAGAGCCAAAATAATTCAATTTTTTTTTTAGGGCAAAAATCGGAATTAGTAACACATGGGTCATTAAGTCCCGGGACTGACACACCATGCTGTTGTTTTGCGGTATATATATTAGCTAAGAGAAAGTAAATAATAATAAATAAAATGCAATTAGTCTTCTATCTATTCCTAAGACCAAGGACTTCGTGGAAAGAGTTGTAAGCTAAACTAAAAAGAGATTAAATCAAATGATATGCGATATTCTACTAAAGTTTAAATAAAAATATTAATAAGAGGGTGAGTTTCATGTTTCATAATTATTTTCAAATATTTGCAAAGGGTTCATTTGAAAGCTCTTAGAAGACCCATTCACTCCAGGAAGTGACACAAAAATAGTGCTGAGTGAGCAAACCATTAAGGGAGAAGGAACAATGAAACAAGAGAGGGTTTTCTTTCCTATTTACTAAATTAAAGGGGCTTGGAAAAGAAAATAATTACCACCCCATATCAATTTATAGGGCGATCTCATAATTAAACAAACTTGGGGGGATTTTAATTTCACTTTTAAATATATATCAAACACAATGACTATGAATAAATTTAGTTATATATATATAGAGCATTGGTTCCCAACTGGTGGCCTCCGCGAAGGTGTCCGCTAGGCGGGTGTCATTATTAAATTATTATTACTAAACCAGCCCACCTTTGGCGGACTTCCAGTCTATTTCTTGCCCATTTTTTCCCTTATCCTATGTCATTTTATTGAGTAATATGGTATATCGAAAAGAGAAAATGTCATATAAAGTTTAGTCTTAATTGTTGCGATAGATCATTTAGTTGCGGAGATAAAATATTGAAGAACTTTTTGAGGTAGTGCGCAATTTTTTTTTTTATCAAAAAAATCAACTCGACGGTTTTGGAATCTATGAGCAAACGTGAGTCGTTTTTTCGAAAAAAGGTGGCCCTTCCCCGCCCCCCACAAAACCCCGAAAAAAATACTTTACGAATTTTTTAGTGGTCCGCGGGTAAAAAAAAGTCAAATGAAACGGATTTAGTAGAAAAAAAGGGTCGTCTGTTTGGGTCTGGTCTCAATAAATTAGGGTAACTCTACCTATATGCATATTGTCCGCCCCCCCTGTTGGTGTGTTTGTCCCACTCCTTTCCTCCCCCCCTCCCCCACTGAGAATAACTGGCACCTTCACTGTGTTTTTTACATTAAAATTGTATTAATAAATATTAACTTTTGTAAATCCGTCAACCGGTACTTAATCTAATTATAAAAATTACATTATTTTAAACGGTTTTTATTCAAACACGTTTTTTTTTTTCGAAAACTGAACAGTCTTTGAGATAATCACGCTTTTATCATATACTCCATTTACGAAAAAGTCGATAAGAGCTCATTCCTGATTTTTTTTTTATTATGTTGAATATTTTATTTATTTTTTTTCCTACGTGAGTGGGTGGTCCCTTTGGAACGCTCCCAAACAGGAGAGCCATTATCTTTGGTTATACCATCATTAATATTTTTATAAACTTCTATAAATTTTTTTTTTTTTTTTTAACTGAAAATGCAAATTTAAATATGCTGAATTTTTAAAAATAACACTAACCTTTTCAATATATACAAAAGATGACTGAATAAATATTCAAATAAAAATATTTTTACTTTTTTTTCATTTTTCTCCGAGTCTATCATTTTTTTAAAACAATATCCATATTTATAAATTTGAATACTTCCCTTAAATATTTGATCCAATGGCTCGATTCACTTCTCCAGGGAAGAATATCTCGCCGGTTGCTTTTTCCCTCGGAAATGTTTCTGGATCCGGGCCATATAGTGTCATCTATGTATACAGTATACATATTGTACGTTAACAGGAACCGTCTCTATACAATATATTTTATTGTTGTTGCCACGAATCGCATATAAATGAGATCATGAGATATAGAATGTCTTTATATTGTATATATATACTAGTATATTTTAACATTATATATTCTGTTAACATATGAGCTAATTATTTAATTTTTGACTCAAATATATAATTAAATATCAGTATCCAATTAATATTATAAAGTATATATATATGTCAACCCGCTTTTGGTGTTTGAGGGAAGGGAAAGAGTCATGGGCGTGGCCTTAAAAATAAAAAATAATTTTTAGGATGAGAATCATATCAATAATTACAAAAAACATTTAATACATTTTGAAATTACATTTTATTCTCCCTTTCCTTTTGGTTACAAAAGAACAGCTTCCCAGGCTGGTGATCTTGTTTTTGATAGTGTTATATAAATGTAATTAAAAAAAAAAAAAATAGCAATTCAAATTCAGAATATTAGATAATTGGAAATTTGATAAAATAGTAATTTTATATATTTTATTTTAAAGAAATATAAAAAATAAAATCGATTTTTATAAAAAATATTCACAAACACGTTTCTTAATTATTTTTGCACTTATACAATAAAATAATAATTTATGGAACGAAGTTCTTTTACGAGGCTTACGGTAGGGTGAATTGGCAGAAAACGTCACGTAACAAAAAGCAGCAATAACAAACATGCGTTACATGTTCAAGCCCCGGCGGAGAAAAAAGAGGCTAGCCGAAGCATTGGCGAGGCCACGGCTACCCCCCCACTAGCTCTAGAGAATTCTCTTCCTCTCTATCTCTTTCTATATTAAATTATATTCAGAGTTGAAGAAGTATTTCGAAAGTAGAGTCACTATCGAAAAAAACACCAATAAAAAATTGGAACATATGTATTATTTAAGACCGGTTGCTTCACATCTAATTAACTAGATAAGCCTACTTGACACTTTTATGTACTTTGTGAAATTTGTTTGTTAATTCAAGCCCTCGATGAAATCCAAATTAATTGCCAACATAAGGATGTGTCTAACGAGATAGCAGTAAAAACACGTGAATTTCGATTTTTGTTGGATAACAAAAAAAAAAAAAATCCAAAAGAAACAAAAGAAGAAGGTTTAGGTGAACAAACAATCCCAGCACCTCCACCATGCAACGTTTTGTCATCCAATGGGGGCGGAATCTGGGATAGTACTGCTAAAATAAAAAAAGTAAAATAAATTATAATTTATGAAAAAAAAAAATAATTAAATTTTATCGAAAAATATAAAAGAAGAAATGAATATTGGTTGGTGTCTTCGGTGTGGAATGTAATGATGTTTCGTGTTATCGGCCGGATAAGTTTGCTAGTTGACTAGAACTGAAGCAACCAGCTCTTAGAATATTGTATATAAATTTCACCTCTTAAATTCTGAAGTATGCCCTTACAAAAAATTTGGTGTGAAAGCACAGCACACAACTTTCAATTACCGAAAGGTTGTGTGATGTGTCAATTTTTTTTTACATTTTTTAAATAATTTGACAAATAGGATTTAATTTTTTCTTTAAACTCTACTGATAGAATAGGTGGGTGTATTTGTTTCGATTAAACTGTTATCAGCCCTTTGCTCACCTAATATATCATATTGAAGTGGGGAATTAGTGATAATGCGCCTTGGAGCTGCATTGGGGGAGAGCGGGAAGACCGCATTGAGGGGGTGAATGTTGGTGGTGCGGGGGTGAGGATCGATCCCCGGCCTCTAAGCACGTGGCAACCGAACCGCAGCCACGGATACGCTTGTTTGTCTCCTCCCCCAAAAAAAAGTTGCTGTTACACTTTCCCTCGGATCTCTCCTCTACTCCTTTTATTGCCAACTGATACAATAATTAAATAATTTTTAATATATTTCAACATCCTTTGAAATAAAAAAAAATCAATTTATATTTATTAATTTAATGAATTAATTAATTACAGAAAAGTTATTAAATTTTAAATAACTTTTGTTTATTTTAAGAAAAAGATTGAACTAGAGTGAATTTTCACTTGCGTTTAGACTATGGGATTAAATTAATATCAAACTTATTTATATATATAATACAGGTATTAAAAGGTAAAAGGTATGGACAAGTTTAAGTGCTGTGGCATCACCAGATTTTTCTACTTTCTTTGGGCTATTTTCATAATCAACGTCATGGGCGTAACTAGAGAATTTGGCTGGGGTGGGCCATGGGACCAGCTATCCTCCGGGGGGCCTGGAAAGCCCCATATTTTCCCAATTTTTCTTGGGGCAGTGTGCTTTCTGGGGGGGGGGCGGCACTCCCTAGTTACGCCCATGATCAAAGTCATTTTAACACTTTAGTTAGAGCTGCTAAGGATGTTGTGGCTTTCAATTTTGCCTAACTATCGAGAGTTTTTATTATTTAATTGAAATCTTTGAGATTTCCTACTTAAGTGTTATTTATTAATAAATAGTATTTATCTTGCATATGGTGTCCAAAATCTTATCCTATTTTTTCCAAACTCTATGGACCCGTTTCATCACTGAAGGTCGAGTAACTAGCCATAGACTTTGAGTCCTTTCAGATCTTGTTAAATTTAACAAATAGTTGATTAAATACCATAAAAGCCTACTCCCTGCTTTTTTATAATAATCAAAGGCTAAGTAACTTCTTGTTTTCTCTTCCCACCTCTTAATGATGAAAAAACATTATCATACCAGAAGAAAAATAATTTCACTTTACGACACTCCATGCATAATTATCAAAGATAGTGAATTTTCCTTTTGATCATTATGCTTGCTCGTAAATATTTTATCGACATTGTTACACCAAGTATTTTATCCCTCGCTTTCACAATCTGTCCCTCTCTTCAATTGCTCTGCAGTTGTCTCGTAAAACTACCATAAAACATTATTTCTCGAACTGCCTGTCATATTCTCTGTTTCTCTCTCTCTCTCTCTCGCATTCATTCATCACCTATTCATTCTTCAATTTATTTAATCTATACTTCTCAGGGACAATACTTAAAAAGCGTATCCATGTCATATTTTTCTCCTCAGCTCTGACATTTTACGTGTAGAAACAAACCGAATGTTCTTTGTGATCTAATCCTAACGGAAATACTTATTTTCATTTAATTTCATTAAACCGCATACCTTTTTATTTTTTCTCCATAAGTCCTATCCTAAAATATTTTAACTTTAACAAGATAAAATTGCATTTACATCCAATATGAATAAATAACTGGTTTCCACATGCCCACACTCCCCTACAGCTAAACTTACATGCCAATTTGATGCAGCTAGAGTTTAGATCCCGGTGGAAACCGATCTGGATCTCCATTTTTTGATCTGGACAATAATTATTTTAAATATTTATTGTCTCTATCAAAACATTGACAGTAAAATGTCTTCATATTGAAAGGCATCAGAAAATATTTAGACCTACAAAGTAGAAGCTTCGCCTAAAGGAGATCGGCTACGTACAAAATTCGCGATTCTTACATTCCATTAACTTTCTTCTGAAGAAATAATTTCTTTGATTTTACAAATTGAGATTATTCAACAATTAATCAACTTAAAAATAGATTGTAATTGTTGGGACTATTTTTATGGGAGACATGATGCTAAAATTAGATCCAATTACCCGAGTAAAATGGTTATTTTTTCTTGCCGACAATGACACTATTCCTCCTTATGAGCAATTGTTGAAATTTTTTGTTTGTTTACCATACCTTATGCTCTTCAATTAAGGAAAATATTACTGTATTTAAACCTAAGTCCTCTGTGACTTGACAGAAAATAACCTTTCTATATGATTAGATCATTTAGTTAATGTGTTAAATGCCATCATGTTACACAAAGGTAATTTTTAAATCAACTCTTCCACCCTGACCTGGTGACTTCCCAGCTGTCTCAGGACTTACCACACCTATCAACAATGGAACTTGAACAGTTTCCAAAATGACCCAAGTCTACTAAAAAAGAGCTTATGAAGGGTCTATTATTAATTAATTAAATCCATTTATTTTACTTATATTTTTTAATATACCAGGTATATTTCGCCCATCCCCCCTCTATCCAAACAAATAACCCCTCTAAGTCATAGTTACACCTTTTACCGTGACACGTCTCGCCTTTTCCCATTCCATCCTCTCTCTACATCCTAAATACTCATTAGCATACTAGTAAAGATGTAACTTAAAATTTTCGGCTCGATGAAGCAATTTATTATTTGGCAATTTGATGTTTTTTAAATACATAGTTTGTTAAAAAAAAAAAACACTCGAAAATTGGATCTAATCACGAGATTACTATTTGACTATTTGGATCGCTCTCTTGTGGTGCTTAATATCATGTCAAAACCTAAATAAATATTTGTTATCTAACTAATAATTATGCATCTATAGATAGCTCTATGGGAATTTACATACGAACTAAATTGAGCCTCTTCGAAGGGCGAACGTGGCCAAGATTCATAAATTTCCTCCATTCAAGATGTGCTGGCGGTTATTTTAAGAAGAATTTATGTTGAATAAACTTATAAATATACATGACTTATTATAAATGTATTGAAAAAAATGAATTTTTAGAATTTTTGTTTCATTTGTGAATGGAGAAATGAACTGAACTTGAGAAATTGGGTTCACAGCAGACAAAAAATATCTTTGGTTTTCAAAAATCAATAATAAAATAATACGAGTAATAATGCAGAAAATTCTAATATCTGAATTAATTCAAAAATATATAATATCAAAATCGAGATTCCCAAATCCTTTGCAAAAAAATCTGCTGGGACTGATGGTACAACTTTTTCTTACCTTCGCTAATTGAAAGTTGTGTTCTGTGCTTGTGAGATAAGATAAGATAAGAGTTTCGCACAGTATTGGACAATATGGCGGCTACCTACCATAAAGCTCAAATGCCAGGGTAGTCGCCATATTGCCAATATCTTTTCTCTTGATGGTACATTACTGTGCGAAACTCTTATCTTATCTCACAAGCACATTACATACATTAGAAATAAAGTTAGTAAATTTATAAACAAAGGTCGCTCAGGGGCCCACATCTTGTGGGTACGTGGATGGCGACCACGAGCTGCCCGAGCTGGGACAGACAGTCCTTCAGTTATTTGTATGTCTGTCTCTTCCTCTTTTCAATAGGCGTCAGACCGTACGACGGGCCGGCCTGTCCTATTTCTTCCGGTCGCAAAAACGCTTGATAGGGTGGGAGGGAAATAGTGAGGTCCGCCGACCCCGCATCGCGGGAAAAAGGCGAGGACAGAAGAAGAAGAAATTTATAAACAAAGGAAAATCTATTTTGTTAACATGGCAACCATTTTTCCCATCTTTGCTATGAAGTACAAGAGTGAAGTGTCCTTCAAACAATTTCGAGGTCAAAATGAGAATATACATTTTAAAGAGGATCTAAAAAATAATTGATTTAATAATTTTAATCAAAATCGTTATAGCGAATTTTGATAAAATTGAAAAAAATTTAAAAAGTTCATCAGTAAAGTTCTAGTACCCTTTGCCGATTTTATTTAAAAGCTTATTTTCGCGCTTCAGTGGGGAATCTAACTTAAATATAAAATTTCAACTTCCTAACTTTTTTCATTCATTCTGCTGGACTCCTTTTTTTGGAGTTAAAAACGTGTATTTCCATCAAACCCTCGATATCATATTTTTTATATGGATACAATGCTTTCTATATACTGTATTAAACTGTTTAAATACTTTTCAATGATTCAACTATTTAGTGATTTTTTACTTTTTATTTTATTAATTGATTTTCAAGATATAAATGTGCTGAGTCCAATCAAGTCGGCAGTCACTTTTTTATTCTATCAACAATGGAACTTAAACAATTTCCAAAATAACTCAAGTGAACGAATCCGCTGGGGATTTAAATGACTCTGCATCTCCATTTTACCCTCCATTTTTTGATCTGGACAATAATTGTTTATTTATAGTCTGTATCAAAAAATGGACGGTAAAATAGCTTCATATTTAAAGAAATCAGAGAATATTGTAGACGTACAGAGTAGAAACGACTGAAGAAAATCGCCATAATTAATTTAATTGGTTATATTTAAAAAAAAATTATTTCATACATTTTATTTTTATCTTAATAGCTGGAAAGTATTTAAATTTTAATTAAATTAGTTTATGAAACAATAGAATGAATTTTGAGGATTTCTCTGTCATCAACAATCCATTATTTTAATTAGAGGGTTTATATATTTGCATATCTATTCATTTAGATTTTGTTTAATAAATATCTATATCTAACTCAAATACCTTCACTTGGTGTGAAAATGTATTGAAATCAAGAGTTTACATGCTCTCTCTATTTTCAAAATTTTCTTCTCTTTCATCGTCAGAACAAAAGATTTTTTTTGTTTCATCTTTAATCAGTGATTCGTTATAAAAAAAAAAAACTTATCAGTTTTGTTTTATCGTATATGGTTCCTATTTTGATTAGGGTCAGAATAGTAAAATCATAGATCCTATCTGAAAGAGAAGAAAAATCCAATCCTAATAGTCATCTCAAAATTCAATTATACTTGTTCATAAGCTAATTGGATAATTTTTAATTAAATTTACTCTTATTTATATAGTCAAAAAAATGTAAATTACGACAAACATAATATGAAAATTTATTTATTAATACAATAACTTTTATTGGAAAACTTTTTTAAAATTTGACCAATTAAATAAAGTTAATTTAAAAAATATATGAAATATCAAAATAAAAAGTAGATTGTTAAATTTTTTTTTTATAATATTTCCAAAGGACGTGACATCATATAAATTGAAGATAATTAATACATTTTTTTTTTCTTTCTTCCTTTCAAAAAAAAATTATATAACTAAGTCAGTAATTATTTTCATTTGTATGATCAAAGTTTGAAGTGAAAGAATTAAATTATGATTTAATCGAAAGATTTTCGATAAAATTATTGTTCTTTTTCTTTTTCTTTTGTTATTAAAAAATCCTATTGCATTAATGGCTTTTTGAAAAATATGTTTATAATATAAAATGCAAAAATTCTTTCTCTAAGAGGCTTTTCTTGCCTATAAAAAAAGCAAACATGTGGGATTATGGGAATGAAGTTCCTTAACTCCGAGTATAATTTAATATAATATTTAAAAAAAAAAGTCGCACAGGGGCCCACATCTTGTGGGTACGTGGATGGCGACCACGAGCTACCCGAGCTGGGACAGACAGTCTTTCTGTTCTTTATATGTCTGTCTCTTCCTTCCTCTTTTCAACAGGCGTCAGACCGTGCTACGGGCCGGCCTGTTCTATTCTTCTCGATCGCAAAAATACATGATAGGCCTGGAGGGAAATAGTGAGGTCCGCAGACCCCGCATAGCGGGAATAAGGCGAGGACAGAAGAAGAATAAGAAGATTTAAAAAAGAAAATAATTATTTATTTTTAAAACAAACGGCGTTCCGCCGCTCACATGCTTGTTTTAAAAATAATTATTTTCTTTTTTAAATAATATAGAAAGAGAGAGAAAGATAGTAGAGCTGGTGGGGGGAAGGGGCGTGGCCTCGCCAAGGCTTCGGGCAGTCTCGCCTACTTCCGCCGGAGCTCGAGCTCTGTAACACCTTTTTGTTACGTGAAGAATTCTGCCAATTCACCCTGTCGTTTTAAAGAACTTCGTTCCAAATACAGTGTTGATTTGTCTCAGTATTTATTAACCACAGATCTCTGGATTCAGATCTAGATTTTTATAATATAAAAGATTACATCATTATATTATATTATAATAGTATAGATATAAAAGATAGTCCTCTAGATCTGTACCAATATGAACATTTCTGTAAGCTACAAGAGTTACTATATTAATAGAGCCTCAGGTATCGACAGAACAAACGTCCTGGATGTTAGGCTCCTATTATATTAAAAAAAAGTGGGCGGATGAATGGACAACTGTAAAATAAATTGAGATCGGTTAAGCAATCAGTCTACCCTGTTTGTAGGATTGATCTCAGTCGAGAAGATCAGGTTAGAGTGACTAGGTTGAGGATAGGTCACACCTATTTCTCCCACGGCCATGTCCTTAGGGGTGAGTTCTCTCCATGGTGTCTTACGTGTAATGCCAAAATTGACGTGGGGCAATCCTACTGTGTATCCAAAAATACTAAGTTTTCTGAGGGAGATTACAGGACATGAGACGGTGGGGCTTTTGGTTTGTTGATTTATTTTTTGTTTCTTGACCGATCTTCTTTTCTTCTTTGACTGAGTGCTGTGATAATACCTGTGATATTGTTGTGAGTAGGTTGTGCAATTGGCATTGTCTTCCAACGCTTCTAGTCATTTATTTATTTATTTATTGGTTTATTTATTTATTTTTTGGTTTGTTTATTTATTTATTGGTTTATTTATTTATTTTTTGGTTTATTTATTTATTTTTTGGTTTGTTTATTTATTTATTGGTTTATTTATGCATTTATTTGTTTATTTATTCACTTATTTGTTTATTTATTATTTTTTCCTAGTCGTTTTACACTTTTTATTTATTTGATTGCTGTTGATGTTGTAGTTATTTGGCTAGTTATTGTTAATTGGTTTATTTAAGTTTTTTGACTACGAGACTCTGAAAGTAGACTGGTGTAGTCTGGTTTATGGGCTACTTATTAGAGGTTGCGCAAATGGCCCTGCGAGGCGCCCAATAATAATAATAATATATTAAAAAAAAATAAGTTAAAATACCAAATTTTAAATATACGCCTATTTATTTTAAATTGATTAGGTAATTATGTAAATGGCGGTATTATAGATTTGACAAAAAAAATGGCCATCTTCTCTCCAAATTTCGTGAAATTTTTTCTGTGATTTTATGACAAATTTTAACTATTTTTTTAATTTTTGTATGGTGATTCAGACGAGCTTTATCAAATTAATTTAACTCTGCAGCTTCTTCATCAAGGAACAACGGTCGAAATTATATAAAATGTTTTTTTTTATTTTGTCCAAGTTATTATTAGGTCATCTTGTACAATGCTCAGGACCTAAAATTTTAACAAACATTCAAATAACCCCATTACTCTGTCATGTATCTGTCAAGAACCGTTCCGTGACGAAGAAGCTGCAGAGTCAAATTAATTTTTAATTTTTTTAATTTTAATTATAAATCGTGAGTTATTCCATTATCAAAAATTTTTTTTGCAAAAACCGTTTTTCAAAAAAGAAAATTAAATTAAAAAAAAGCATTCCTCTTCCTCTGGATTCTGGATCAGGATCCCATCTTCTTTTTTCTAAGTAAACCAACTTCAGCATTCCCACTTAAGAGGAATAATATAGAATATCCCAAAATAGAGTAGGATTAACTTTGTTTTGTTGGTTACTATATTAATCCATTGATCCCAAGTGAATCTTTTCATTTCCGTCTTAAACAATTAATTTCTTAAGTTTGTTATATCCTATATAACTTAATATATTAACAAAGACAGAATAGAGTTTAATCAATTGAAAACAAAAACTTTACTAATAAACAAGTAATTAATAGTTTTCAAAATAACTGCAACATAAATCTCCATGGGAAAATAATTCAATAAAAACTTTTGTTCTTTCTAAAAGAATATTTCTTCTTTTTTTTTCACATTGATTTCAAATATATTTATTATATCGCCCCTAAAGCCTAGCGAAAGAAAACAATCATTTTAACGGAATAAAAAAAAAAAAAAGTATATATCTAGATGGAGAGGGATTTGGCTTAAGTGTTTAATAAAAAAAATGATGAGAGTTTATTTTATGATTTTAAATAAATTTTCATTTCCAAACATGTCCCTCCAGCCTCCAAATGTCTGATCTATATCCTTTCTATAACAGGCGATAAACCGTGATAATTTCGCTTTGATATCGTCTTTTACCCATCGTATCCTTGTTCTTCCGTTGTATTATGGCATGGAAGGGAAAAATAAATCGATTGTGAATATTTAGAAAAGAATTTTGATAAATATAGTAAGAACCTTCCAAAACTGATAATTTTTTTCGTATAACACTTTTTGTTTTTTAAAATAAATTTTCCCAAATAATCACTCCATTTTTTCCTGTTGCGAAAATCATTTGACTTTTTTTGTTTGTTTATCTCACCCCATCTTTTCAAACTCAAAAAATTTTATATTTATTTTTGAATTGTGATGTTACACTTAGAGATCCCATGGGGTCCCCATCCAACAATTACTAACTTTTTGTCCTGACCCCTACCCCCCTAGAGCGTTACGTTATACATGATTCTAATTCAAGCGATCTTCTATATGGAATTTTAAATATTAAGGTGCGCGTTTCGGGGTGCTAATTTTGGGAGATTGCGGCCACAATTTTGAAGCTATCGACCTCAAATTTTTTTTTTAAATTAAAGCTATTTAACATATCTACAACTTATAAAAGCCCTTTTTTTGACTTTCGAAAAAATAAAATTTTTTTTTAGATTAATCGCATTAAATAAAAGATACTTTTAAAAAATTCGCTCTATATCTAATAGATAATTAAATTAGTAATCATTGTGGAAAAAAATAATTAATTTTTTACGGTTAATTAATTAGCTGGAATCTTTCAAATGAAATGGAATAAATCCCTTGTATCCATATGGGAAAAACTAACGCCATCTCTTGCCGCCTAGAGTAACTTGGTACTGACTGAATCGTGTTCTAACGGCTTTTCGAGACGCGCACCTTAATATATACTTATATAAATATATATTTATGTTTATATCTAAATAATATTTAAAAAAGATAGACCTAAAAATAGCAATTAAATAAATTTGTATTTTAAAAATTTAATTGCTTAGTAGTTCCCATTAGTTATCTATATCTTACCTAAGGACTGGTTGCTGAAATTACCGGATTAAGTGCATATTTTAATAAGTCTTTAGAAACATCTTGTACGTGTTAGCAAATTTCGACTTGCAACAACAACTTGTTTTGTTTATATAGAAACATGACAAACTTTTTAATACCCATAAAATAAACAGAGCTTAATAGATTATCAGAATCTCTCTTGGTATTCTTGAACGCCTTGACTGCATTAATTTTTTATTATTTTTTAAACAAGAAGAATGCCACTAAATTTTATTAAATTTTAAAGAATATAAAAATATTAATTCAATTATATGCTTGTTATTTAATTTTTATTTGGTTAATAATTAGACTTGATAAAAAAAATTACAAAAATATAGCTGGTAACTTTGTATTAGCTCGTTTTTGGTTGCTAGAAACAAGTCTTCATATGGTGGGTGTGGGTGTGCCTTGGGGCAGAAAAAAATTAATATCAATCATTTTATTTTGGATAAGTATATACAGCATATATTTACATAGGCCCCCTTGCAAATCACAGAAATATGAAGTCGTAGCCGAAGCAGAGCGGATTTAGAGGCAGTTTGTTTTTAATATTGCAAAAATTTTCTTCGGTAGAGGTGTTAGCTCGGAGTGATAAGAGTTTGGCTGACGTCAATATCAACTGGGTGTGATGTTTTTTAGCAATTCTACACCTAACGCTAAAGAAATTATTAAATCAGGGATGACGAGAATTCAAAGATTCTATACCATATTCAGCCATGCTTGTGAAAAATTCACTTTTGGACGATGATCCTTTAGGGAGACATTTAAGTAATGACGATTCATTAATAAACGCTCCAGGGACTAGAAGCTGGGAAAGAGAACTTCGAAATCGTTATGTGTTAAACTTCAAAAATATAAAATATTTAGTCTCCAAAAATTTCATTCAAAAATTTCTTCCAAGTTGCCGTCGCCTGCCTCCAGGTTTGATGTTAATGTTATTAACAGCGATTCATCCCCGACACCTCCACTACACTATAACACAACAGGTAGGGGTAGTTGATAAAAAGAAAAAAATATCATTTGATTTAAAAAAAAAAAGAAATTAATAGAAGAAAAAGAGAATTTTACAATGAAGAAATAGTTCCCCCCAATTAAAAGAAAATCATTCGTTATGCATATGGTGGGTGTGCCTTGGGACAGAAAAAATTATTATCAATCATTTTATTTTGGATAAGTATATACAGCATCAAAGATTCTATACCATATTCAGCCATGCTTGTGAAAAATTTACTTTTTGACGACGACCCTTTAGAGAGAAATTTGTTAATACAAATTTTAAAGCTTAAATATCTAGTCATGGCTTGGGTCCCATGGGGTTTGAACCCCAAACCCCCCCCCGTTGCTACACCTATGGTCACTTATCCAACTCCAGGTTGGAATCTTGATCTTTTCATCAATAACCCATTTGCTTTGCAAACAAAAAAATCGTTGAGTACCCAAAACAAAAATGCTACAGTTTACAGATGACATTGTGCTCTATATCAACGTTGTCTAACTGGAGGCCCGCGATAATTTATTACTATATGGCCCTCAATCATATTACAGACTTTAGTGTGGCACTTGATGCCTTAGAATTTAGACACCCCTGCTTTATTATTAATATATTCATTTTAAAAAGTTATTTTCTAATTTTTTTTTTCTTATAAATGATTTTTCTTTATTATATCTTGTATACATAAATTTCTTCTGGATTCATAATAACGTCCTCTATAAGATTCGAGAAAAAAAAACTGGTTATGCCAAAATATATTGTTTTTTTAAAAACAATAATATATTTCTGCTGGTTTGAGGACAACTACCTTAATGAAAATATATTTACTTTAAGGGAAAACTTTCTTAACTGAATGAACCAAGAATCAATCTGCTTTTGACTTGAGTTTATCTTATCCAATCTCTAGTGTAAACATTTAGATATTCCAAGAAAATTCTATTTTGATTTATATATATGTTATTTATTTATTTATATTTGAACATATCTAACCTGATATGGGGTGAGATGCACCCTCAGGACATCGATATTACTTGGTGAAATATATAGAAGCGCGCCACCCACAATAATGCAAATGTACGAGTGATAAGGGGGAGGTGAATAGGCTTATGCAAACGGCTTGTTTACTTTTATCAAATGCCGATTTATTGAGGCGAAGTGCCGAGGGGCAAAGTGTACCGATTACGTACGTCAGCAACCGGTTAAGGCCTCCTGGCTGGGGCCAAAAGGGCCGTTTGTCATTCGGTCTTACAGGTTTATCAATAGCTCTGTCTTCTTACACACCACCTATTCTATTCTTTTTTTATTTTTTTGGAAACTTTTATACCTACATAATACAAAAACTTTAGAGATATGATAAAATTATATACGATAGTCGACTGTGCTGTTCTGATTACATTGCTCAACAAAAAAAAAAAAATTATTTTTGACCTTTAATGGTTTTTGAGTAGGTTAAATTTTGAGATTTTTTCAAGTCCCTGAAATTAGAATGGTTGCAAGCAGGGGCAGATTTAATTTGGTTGGGGCTTCGGAAGCAGAAAAAAATTGGCCCCCGTTCTCCTCTAAACATTAAATATAAAAAAATAACAGTCTAAATATTGAATTATGAACTATACAAACATTTGGAGGCCCTAGTGCACCTCCTCCTCTCCCCCCCCCCTTAAATCCGCCTCTGATTGCAAATCACAGAAATATGAAGTCGTAGCCGAAGCAGAGCGGATTTAGAGGCAGTTTTTTTTAAATATTGCAAAAATTTTCTTCGGTAGAGGTGTGATGTTTTTTTAGCAATTCTACACCTAACGCTAAAGAAATTATTAAATCAGGGATGACGAGAAATCAAAGATTCTATACCATATTCAGCCATGCTTGTGAAAAATTCACTTTTTGACGACAATCCTTTAGAGAGAAATTTAAGTAATGTCGATTCATTAATAAACGCTCCAGGGACTAGAAGCTGGGAAAGAGAACTTCGAAATCGTTATGTGTTTGGGCCATTTCGGACAAGAATTTATATAGCTGGTAACTTTGTATTAGCTCGTTTTTGGTTGCTAGAAACAAGTCTTCATATGGTGGGTGGGGGTGTGCCTTGGGGCAGAAAAAAATTAATATCAATCATTTTATTTTGGATAAGTATATACAGCATATATTTACATAGGCCCCCTTGCAAATCACAGAAATATGAAGTCGTAGCCGAAGCAGAGCGGATTTAGAGGCAGTTTTTTTTTTTAATATTGCAAAAATTTTCTTCGGTAGTGGTGTTAGCTCGGAGTGATAAGAGTTTGGCTGACGTCATATCAACTGGGTGTGATGTTTTTTAGCAATTCTACACCTAACGCTAAAGAAATTATTAAATCAGGGATGACGATAATTCAAAGATTCTATACCATATTCAGCCATGCTTGTGAAAAATTCACTTTTGGACGATGATCCTTTAGGGAGACATTTAAGTAATGACGATTCATTAATAAACGCTCCAGGGACTAGAAAGAGAACTTCGAAATCGTTATGTGTTTGGGCCGTTTCGGACAAGAATTTAAAAATCGAAATAAAAGAATATAAAAAAATTAATTCAATTATATGCTTGTTATTTAATTTTTATTTGGTTAATAATTAGACTTGATAAAAAAAATTATAAAAATATAGCTGGTAACTTCAGAAATTTTTGATGGGGGGGTTTAAGAAAATTTTTTCATCAGGAGGCATGTTTGATGTTAATGTTATTAACAGCGATTCACCCCCGACACCTCCACTACACTATAACACAAGAGGTAGGGATAGTTGATAACAAGAAAAAAATATCATTTGATTTAAAAAAAAAAAAGAAGAAATTAATAGAAGAAAAAGAAAATTTTACAAAAAAAAAATAGTTCACCCCAATTAAAAGAAAATCATTCGTTGAGCGTTTATCTGGATAAAAATGGGCGGCGTTCATGCTTCGAATACGGAATCTCCATCAGATATCAATATTTATTTCACAAACTGTCTGTTATTCGCGTTATTTTGTTATTGAACCTTATGCTTTATTTTCCTTTTATGGAGGGAAATTTTGAAATTTATTTCTATAATAAAAAAAAAAAAAATGAATGAATTTTGAAAATTAATTACACTTTTTATGAAGGTATTAATTATTAGATAATTCACTCTTTACAGTTTGAATTGAAACACTTTCGGGGAGGATTTGTTTATATTTGGTTGAAACGGTAATAAAAAATTGCTTTTAAATTAACATTAGCCTGCGAGATTGACGATGAGATAATTACACAAAATAGATTATACTGTAATTTTGGGATCTACAGCTGATCCAATTTGCCAGATTGTAAACTAGAAACTAGATCTAAATTCAGACATTACCAACTATATGTTCATTAGTTAATTTCTATTTTTTTTTTTTTTTTTTATTGTAAACAGCGGGGTAAACTAATGGGGTGGCAGATCATTGCGAGCCCTTGCACTTATTAATATTAATATATACTTTACTATAAATTAAACAATTTTTTGTGGCTGCCCTGCTCAAAAATGTCAAAACGGACTATAGTGAAACAAGATCCAGTCGAAGCCGGACTAACCGGTTTATTGCTACATGTTTAAAATATTCGTAAAAATTATTTAGAATATGTGAGGTTTCACTAAGTTGTAAATGAAAAAATAATTTCTATCTTTATATATTTCGGGCTCTAACCCCTCTTCGGGCAATAAATTTCATTTTTTTTGAGATTAATTATTTTTATTGAAATTAGGAAAGGGAATTAAAAAAAAGCAATTAATTTTGCAAATAATAATTAATTTGTTTGGCCCTGAAAAGGACCTTTGAGTTTAATTTTAGGTTAGGGAGCGTACAAGTATTACGTAACGCAATTTTTGAAGATTTCTGACCCCCCTCCCCCCATGTAACGCGCCGTAATATTTTTCTGGACCCCCCCTAGACGTTACGTAACGCCCTCAAGTGGCCATTTTTTTATCTAAAAGTCTACGTAACGCATTGTTCAACCCCCCCTCCCCATGGTAACGTTTTACGAGACCCCCGTCCCCCCAAATTGCGTTACATAATACTTGTACGCTCCCTTAGCCCTGAAAAGGATTATTTCGATTATTTTTGTCAGTAAATTAAAATAATTCCCATTCTTCTTCTTCTTCTTCTTCTTAATCGTGCTGTGCGGAGTCGGCGGTCATGAGTTTTTGCGACAGGGAAGAAATTGAACAGGCTGTTCCGTCGCACGTGCTGAAGCCTGTTGACAAAATAGAAGGAAAGAGACTGACATCTAAAGAACAGAAGTACTGACAGTCTCAGCTAAAGCAGCTCGTGGTCGCCATCCACCTATCCACAAGATGTGTCTCTGAATTAGTAAATTAAAATAATTTCCATTCTTTTTTTTTTAAATTTAGTCTGAAAAGAACTGTTCAATTATTTCTCGGGGAGGGTGCCTTTTTGAAAACTCGGTCCCGGCGGAAGAAAGGGGGCGTTCGCCCGTAAGCCAAACCCCTTGTAACTATACCTTTATCGTCTTTGGTTTATTATATTGAAACAGTCGCGAAGTCCGCCTTGGAGTAAGTGCAATTCATCAAATTCATTCTTAGTGACTGTTTGGAAATTTTGAAATTGCTGTGGGGATGACCAATCTGCGCCCCCCCCCCCCATCTCTGAATCTGGCCAATGAGAGGGAGAATTGTCACCGCGGACATACACCGGACGTGAACCGTTAATAGGAAAAAAAAAAGAATTTTCAATCATTTTTCATTCGTGCTTGAATTAAAAAAAAAAAAAAAGAAATTATGAATCAAATTTAAGCAGCTTAAAAAGTATAATATTCTTAACAAAGTAAGTAGTCGAGTTGGTAGAAAAACCAAAAAGCTCGAGTTCAAACCTCTCGAGTGGCGGTTTTTTTTTTAACTAGAGTATAAAATTTTTCATAAAACCGTTGATGAAACTTTTATGAAAGTTGATTTTTTAAAATTGAGAATCATAGATAATTGTATTTTATTTTACAATACTCATAACAAATAATATTTAAATTATTTAAATAATGAACTTTTTTTTTTGAATTATACCCCACTTTTTGAAATTTGGTCCGATCCAATGAATAATCAATATATGATAAGCATTATTGATATAACTCTCTTTGGAATGCGATGACAGCTTCATTAAACACACATGTGATTAAAACATCAAACATTTTAACAACTCTGATTATATTATTGCATACGAACTTTTTTTTTTATCAATCTGTTCAAATGAACTCCATTTTAATTTGCAATTTTTTTAACAAAAGTTATCCAACATTAATCTAAAAAAAAATCCAGTTGTGTTTTGAAGAGATTATGTTATATATATAATTCCTTTTAATGATTTAAGTGGACTTCAATTATTTTTTTTAATACAATCAAAAAACAATTTTTACCTTTATTATTCATTAAACCTCCCAAATGTAATAAATATTAACAAATAATAAATCAGGATTATTATTATTTTTTTTTTTTTTTTGGAAAAGTGTGCTCAACAATAATTTTAAAGTAGAGAAATTTCTATTCATATTTTAAATTTAAATTCGGAGGGGGGGGGCTAAAAAAAACACTTTAAACCACTTGAAAGGTATATTTATTCAAGAATTTTGAATCCAAAAGAGCATGTTCATATTTGAAGAAATCGAAGAATTAAAAAACTATTCTTATTATACCAGGTCCTGATAAGAAAACAAGTTCACGGGAATGATGCTTATGTCCTTGAGTCTATCAAAGGAAAGATTATCGGAACTAATAATGTAAGAAAATTAAAGAAATATTATCCTCCATCCGAGTTGGTATTAGAGGCGAGAATATCAAAGAATATCAACCAACAACTTACCTCCAACTAACCGAATGTGGCACTTGGGGAGAAGCAAATTATACCACGTCCACATGCAGTCCCCAATTATCCCTAACCTACCGAACGTGTCAAGAAGAAGAATCTAGGATCTTCAACGAGAAGCCATCGGATGTTGGTCGTTAAGAAAACTAATAAATATATTTAATTAACAAGACTGAGTGTTCTTTATTGGTGAGGCCAAACATTCCACAATAATAATAATGTGTTCAATAAATAGTAATACACCATGATATTTCTAGTATAATTCCTTATACTGTATTATATTTTTGACAGAAAGTATTCGAATTTTCTTTAAATATATGGAACAACATATTAAAAATTAAATGCTAATAATTAAAAAAAAAACCTTTTTATTTATTTATTATATACATTTTTTTTTAGCCGAAAGGTTGAGAAGTGCGTTCTCTCGCTTTAACAGAATGTGTTTTTCATTAAGTACACATTAAAAAAATTTTCGTTCAAATCGGTGTTATGAAGGTTATGCACTCCCCTTGTTAGATATATATTTCTTTTCACGCATTTGTTGGCTAGTGAGCATGTGGCGGTCTATAGGGCAATGTTCCACTTCCTCATGAGAAATAAGCTTGTCTGTGATACTTTTTGACTTAATTTATCTGTTAATTTATTTATTATTTATTTAATTATTTATTGTTATCGTTATTGTGGTTATTTGTCTATTTATTTATCTATTTATTTATTTACCTTGGACTTGTTTATTGTTATAGTTTGTTGATTTATTTATTGTGATTATTTATTTATTTATTGTGATTATTTATTTATTTATTGTGATTATTTATTTATTTATTATGATTATTTATTTATTGTTTTTGTTTAATTTATTTGTATATTTGTTTGTTATTTATTTTTATATACTATAGGTTTAACTGTTTTTGATGGTAGGCTGGCCGAAGTGATATAATTGTCAAGGCCTGGGTGGGTAAAAAAAAAATTATTTCTTTCTAATAGGCAATTTTTTTTAGGTTAATTTCTTCTTTCAATATTGATTACATGGCTAATCTATTGACATATAACCGCTGAATATTTTTTCAAAATGTCGTCTTGGGAAAAAGGTTGCCGTTTTTTTCGGTCTTCCTTTTATACTATCTATTTCTAATAACATATTCTAGGATAATAATTATGCTCAGGGGCCCACATCTTGGGGGTACGTGGATGGCGACCACGAGCTACCCGAGCTGGGACTTGCAGTCCTTCTGTTCTTTACATGTCTGTCCCTTCCTTCTATATTTTTAACAGGCGTCAGACCGTGTGACGGGCCGGTCTGTTCTATTTCTTCCGGTTGCAACAAACTCATTCAGCAGACCGCACACATCAAATTCACTCAGTGCCTCTTTATAATTTCTAATAGACTCGAAGCTCACATTTAATATTTTTGAAATTGACCAACAAAAAATTGTCGCGCGATCGCTCAAACCCCGTGTTTTAAGGGTGCTGTAGAGTTGAGAAAGTCCAGAGAAGAAATAAACAGCTGAGAGGAGAGTCTATTTCCTGTCAATGTTAGCCGACGTGAGAGAAGTTAGGTTGTAAGGGTTTGGGGTGCTGTCTTGACCTCAAAGAGATACATTAGACGGAAAGCCAGAGGCTTTTGCCCCCAAATTCGGGCGTCCCTTAATAATTTCAACTCGGTACACTCCTTGTCAGATAAACAAGGTCCACTGTAAGCGGAGGATTATAAACAACATTTCGTGATTTTTAACAATCAATAAAATAATAAAATAAAAATAAGTTAAGTAAGATTAAAGAAATAATTCAAATTTGATATAATAGTCACACGAATATTATTTTCGTATTAATTATTACTATGAAGCAGTAGCGTATCCAGGTAGAGGCGAAGGGGGCGCTCGCCCCCCCCCCCCCCACTCCAGGCGCATCAAGTCTTTGGCGCCCCTCATGCATCCGGCTTTCTACCTAAATCACGGACTATTTTCCCCGAAATCTCAGCTTTTCCCAAAATCGGCCTTTTTTTTGAAATTTGATAATAAATTCATTTTATATCACAAATCCGGAAGAAAAAATTACACATAAAAAAGCTCAAACGAGATACGAATACTAAAAAAAAGCTCGAACGAAAAACGGCCTCCCAGAAGAGCTCCCTCCCCCCTCCGCCCTAAAAGGCTAGTTACGCCACTGCTATGAAAGAATCTTCTCAAATTCACGCAAAAGTTTTTCAGACTTTTTTTACTTTCTCTTAGCTATATATGTGAAATATTTTGAGAGAAAGTATTGCGATCATGTCAAAAATTCGATGTCGAAATTTTGGAAAAACATGTTTTGAGGTCCCTTGAGTCCAAAAAACGGGTTCTGCAAATTGGTCTGTATGTGTGTTTGTGTATGAGTGTAACGATTTCAAGCATGAAGTAATCAGCCCTAAGTACTAGTACTTAACTGATGAAATTTTTCAGTTTTTTTCTATTTTCTCAAAATTCACTCTAACGATTTTGATTAAAATTCATAAATCAATTATTTTTTAAATGCTCTTTAAGATATTCATTCTCATTTTCTTCTCAAAATTGTTTTGAGCCCACTTTACTCTTGTATTATTTATGAAACGCAAGTGGTCAAGTTTGGAACTAAGGTGCTATGGGAAACTAAATTTATATAGTCACACAAGATTTTTTCACTAAAATAAATCAAATAATTTCAATTTATTTTTTAATACTTTCTCTTATGCTATATATGTAATATATAGAGAGAAAGTATTCTTTTTTACAATGTTTCATTTTTTTCGAGAAAAAAATAAATAGAATTTAATTAATTTATTTGTAGCACTTTATTATTGTAAATATTTTTTTTTTTATAAATTATTTAAAAAAAATTCATCCTTGATGAAATAATAAGTGATAATATGAACGTTATGTATTAAAGCAATTTCAAAAAATTTGGGATGACTAAGGGCCGATTGCATCAGTTAGGAGGAGCTTGTTGACCCCGGGCAAAATGTTTCTTTTTTTTTTGTAGTGCAGAAACCCTCTTCTGGGGGAACAAATCCTGTTCTGTTTGTGAAGGTAGCAACTTAATTAAAAAAAAAAAAATTTTTTTTACTAAAATTTAAAAATTTTCTAAAAAATAAAGAAGATATATAAATAATAGTGTTTACTTTCCAATTTATCAATTGTTCCAATCTTCACAACTATTTTGACGAATTTGCCAGCTGTGTGGCTCAAATAAAGATAAACATTTCAAAAAGAATTGCATTATTGTTATTATCTATGATTTATATTCTTGAAGTTAGGATGCTTGTGTTCATAATATCAACCCAGGGGTAAATCTTAAACCCAACTTTGGGCCTGGGCTAACTTAACCCTTGACCTTGGCTATAATTCACCATATATCTAGCTGAAATTCAAAAGTTAGGTTATCTGAGAGGTAAAAATGGCAACGGGATCTGATGCAAGCGGACCTAGCCTTTAACTTATTATAAAATATACGACATTTCATCATTTTATTGTTAAAAGAAGTAGAATCTAAAGACATGGATCATACTTCTTTTAACAATAAAATGATGAAATGTCGTATATTTTACTATAAAAATTACACTGAAGTAGGTTTCTGCACTACAAAAAAAAAAAAAAAAAAAACATTTAGCTCGGGGTCAACAAGCTCCCCTAACTAATACAATCGGCCCTAAGGATATCACAAAACTACTAAAATATTGATTCCAATTCTCTATATAATTTTTTATATAATATATACAGTATATATAAGAATGTACTAAAAAAAAATAAAACAATAGTGTTTTGTAATATCTTAAAACACTGAACGCGACATTTACATGTCGCAAGTATATAAATTTACTAGCTAACAAATGAATTTAAAATGATTAATAGAGCTAAGAATAAAAGTTGACCTTAATTTAGGATTTATTAAGCCAATTATTTGGTGTCCAGGTTGAACACTTAATAAAAAAAAGAATAGGCCATTTATTTCGAAAACTAATTTTAAAATAAATACAAAAATCTATTTAAAAGGTGGAAATAATACGATTTATCGAAATTGGAAGACCAATATATTGAATTTCGATGACTCCAATAACCGCAAAATACGAATAAGATCTTTTGGACAGATTCACAACAATTTTTCAACTATATAGAGTTATTATATATAATTTTTTTTAAAAATATATATAGAAATAAAAGATTTATATACCTTTTTAAAGATTTGGTGCGACTGGTCGCATGACTTTCTCTTATTTTCGGTGGCTCTAACGATTTTGATTAAAATTCATAAATCAACTATTTTTTAGATCCTCTTTAAGGTGCGCGTCTCGGGGTGCTAATTTTGGGAGATTCCAGCGGCCACAATTTTGAAGCCATCGACCTCAATTTTTTTTTAAATTAAAGCTATTTAAAATGTCTACAAATTATAGAAGCCCTTTTTTTTGATTTTCGAAAAAATAAATTTTTTTTTTAATTAATCGCATTAAATAAAAGATATTTAAAAAAAATGCGCTCTATAATTTATAGATAATTAAATTAGTAATCATTGTGGTAAAAAATAATTAATTTTTTACGGTTAATTAATTAGCTGGAAACTTTCAAATGAAATGGAATAAATCTTTTGTATTCCTATGTGAAAAACTAACGCCATCTCTTGCCGCCTAGAGTAACTAGGTAGTCAATCGTGTCCTAACGGTTTTTCGAGACGCGCGCACATTAAAAAGTATATCAGTAAAATTTTTCGTGAAAATTGTTTATACTTTAGAAGTGAATCCGACGTGTAGGGTCCGACGGGCCGGGGGGTGTGTTGTCTCAGGGTGAGCTCTGCTTCTGCTGGGTCTTCTTTCTTGAAGTTTTCTTTTCTTTAATGTTTTTTTTTTTTTTTTTTTTTTTTTAGTTAAACGTTTCGTTTTAGTATTTTTTTTTTTTTGACGTTTTGATTGAATTTTTTTTTTTTTTTTTTTTTTTTTGTATAAGTTTTGATATTTTATTATTTTTTTTTTCTTTAATCTTTTTTTTTTATTTCAAATTTGTTTTTTTTTTTTGTTTGAGAAAGTTTTTTTTGAGTTGGTATTTTTTTTTTTTTTTTTTTTTTTTTTATTTATATCAATTTTCAATAAAGGAAAGCCTCCCTGGGAAAATTGTTATTAAAGGGGAGATAAAAATTTTCTAGTGGAGCGAGGGGTTTTGTGTTTTGTTAATAAAATAGTATTGCTTTTACTTGTATCCGCCTATGGTTGGGAACTAGGGTGCTAAAAATCTGCTGAACGTTAAGTCACATATAATTATTCACATATTAATATAAAATAATTTAAAATCTGAGACAAATTGAGAAGGGGAAAATGACATGATCCATAATAGTAAAATTAATTTCCTTACCCCATTCTAAAATATTATCACTCTAGTATAATTTTGAATCAAATAGCGGGGATTGTAATTTGCACTGGCAATAAAATTTATTGATTTCATCTAAATAATATTTGAATTTTAATCTGATTAATCGAATGAGGAGTAATTAGTTTAATGTGTTTAAGTCGAATCGTTCTAATTACACTTATTAAATATAATTAATTCAATTAAATCTAATGAAGGTAATATAGTTTAAAAATGTTTTATTTATCTACTGATTACTTTTGTTTTAGTATAAGCCATCTTCGAGTTTGGAATTTTAATCAGGAATCCCTTCTGGTTAATTTTTAATCCTTTTTTTTTAAATACTTCATTAATAAAAGCTTATACTTTGCTAATTAAAGGAATTCTACCCGTTCTTATCTAATCATAATTTGGTTTTAGAAAAGGGTCAAGTCGCAATAAGGTTTTACTAGAATGGAGAAAATATGTAATTTAATATTCTGGCTTAAGAAGAAAAAGCAGTCAGGTGGGATTATAGTCCTCAAAAAAATCTCTAAATAAATTAAATACTACATGGCTAAAAATTTATTCTCTAATTAAAATAATTTTTTTGAAAAATTTAAGCTCCTAATTTTATTTTATTTTTAGGTTATAAAGGCCGTAGAAATTAAAAAAAAAAAAAAAATTATCATAAACTGGAAAACTCTTTTGAATTGTTTTATTATTATTTTTTTTTTTATAATTAATAAAAAATAAAACATTTTTACTTTCTCTTATAATATATAGTGCAAAAGTATTGCTTTAATAGTAACTTAATTTATACATAACCAAGCGCGGATCCAGAGGTGTTTATCGGGGACACATCTAATAAATACTTTTTTGTTTATAAACTAATTAAATTTCAGCTTTTCTATTAGAAGAAAATAAAATGATTAAAATGAAAATCCTATGAAGAAATTTTCTGATTACGTGATCATATATTATTTTTTTTTTTATATATTTTATTTAATTCTTTCTTTAATAAAATCTTTTCATTCGTCGGTTTTCTATTGATGAATATGAGGAATTTTACTAATCATTAACTGGCAACATTTTTCTCATCCATATTTTTGAATCAGCAACCAGTGGCGGATCCAGAGGTGTTTCTCTGGGGGGAGGGGGGGGTGGTAATCTGGAGTGACTGGTCGCACAGCACACAATGTTTCAAGAAAAGCCAGTTTTTACCGAGTTTCGAGAAAAATCGATTTTTACCGCGTTTCGAGAAAAACCTGTTTTTACCGCAAGCCGATAAAACTGAAAGTCATTTTTTTTACCGTATGACTGTTTTTATCGAATTTTTCTCGTTCTCCATATTATTATAAAATTATAGACTCCTCATATATACAGTAGCATTTCCAAGTCTAATTTTTATATTTCCTTAAGGTCTTTTTCGTACACTTAAAAAAATTTTGAAGATTTTACAATTTTTTTGTTGTAAGCAAATTTCCAAGACAAATAGATACTAAATTTACTATACAGTTGAACTATATTTTTACAAAACTCTTTGCGAAAACTGTTTACAAATGTGTGGTAATTTTACTAATATTTAGCAAATTTTGAGTCCAAATGTGTGGTAATTTTACCAATATTTAGCAATTTTCGACCTTTGGGTGCCATTATATTGTTAGATAAAACAAACATTTTTTTTCCGATCTAATTATCTTATTAAAAGTTGTAATAATCACTAGATCTCGGAGATTTTTCCACCAAACAAACCTAAATTTGAAAATAAAAAATGTTTATTGTCCAAGGAAAAAGGGAATAGTGGGAAAAAGTGTACAGACTATTATTCTATAAAACTAAATTATTTATTAAATTTTATAATTTTACATTTTTACTTTCTCTTGCCTATATATATATATATATGTTATCAATAATATTGAGGATGGATTGCGTAGGCAATCAGAAGTATTTGTCAAATAAATTATTTTCTCCATAACCTTTAAAACAGTTTTAATTGACACTCATAACAAAATATCTTCTGTATTCGTCTAGTTTGTCACTTAAAGTTTTCACTTTGTGGCTGAATGTGGTCTTCTTTTTTTGGGAATCAATCCTTTTGGATCCTTCTATTGGGTTGATGTTCATAATAGCCCTGAAACAAGTACAATAAAAGTTACAGATTAGTTAAAATTACGCTTTATGCATTTTATTTTAATATATTAATTAAAAGATTTGCTTTTTTTTAAATTAATAATTTAAATTTTTTTCTAATTAATGTTATAATGTGAAAATTTTATATTTGATAGAATTGATTAATTTAAAAGTTTTGTTGAAAGAAAAGATTTAATTAATTTATACAAAAGAAATATGTTAAGAAATATATTAAATAATCATAAAAAAACCCTTTCGGTCCCCTGGTTTTTCCCCAAGCAAAGCCCCTCCCACGGCGAAACGACCGGGAGGCTGCAAAATAATGTGAGCTTACAGATAAAAGCAGCTCACCTTTGTATGAATTCCATTGTGAAGGACAATTCCTTTGGATATAATAATCCAAATACAAAATATGACAGGAAAACCATTAAAAATCCATAATTAATATTTGGCGCGGGAATGGCATGACGCTTCTCCAGATAAACCGAGCAGGTTAGATTAGCATCGTACAATGATGATCCTGAATAAAATAATACATTAATATTATTAGGAGCTGAAAAATGAAAAGGCTTATGATGTTATTACCTTTAATAACAAGCAAAGGTGTATTCACTTGAATCTGTTCCTCTAGGCTGTCATTATTCTAAAAAAAAAATTTATATTAATGTATTATCTTATGGATTTTAGAACAATGCACTATTTTTAGATATTTACATCTACGATTATATAAAGGTGCCCTAATTCTTCCTTGAAGTATAACGTTATTAGTGGAATTATCGTAGCATATTGAGGTGTGACCATTTGTAAGGTGGATACGCTTTGACCTGACTCCCTTAACATTAATTTCATAGCTTTTACATTAGAGGGACTATCGTTTTTCTTTCCCAAGCAGTAATATTTCATGTATTCGTAGATGACGGAGTAGCGATGGAGACCTTCTCTCCAAGTAGATTCAGCCTCGATCCCCAACAATCTACTCGCATGGTTTACAAAGTATTTAGGTTCACAAAGTATGCGCCAATCGTCAAGAACGTCTGCTATTAAGTTTTCCCGATGATTTATATGGATGCGCTGAGTTGGGTAGGTGGTCTCAAATGCCTTCTGAATTTCAGCTTCATTTCTATCTTTTTTCATTGTGTGGTTTTTTAAATAATTAAAACTCACAGACTGAGTTTCTTCTCTTTCTCCTGGAGGTAAGGCTGGTTCCCATTCGACACATCCATAGACGTCTTTTTTTTTTTGAATGTTGGTTAGCTCTTTCTTTTTCCTCTTCAGTATCCAAGGATTTTTGTCGTTTTCTCGTTTCTTTCGTTTTTTTCTTGTAATTAACACGAGAATATATTCTCATGGTTAGTGTTTCACTTCCGCTGCCGACAATGGAACTCCCAACTTTATCAAAAAAAGTTTGGGGATAGTTTTGGCACACAGATTCTGCAATTCTTTTGCACGTACTCAGACGCATATCATGCAGTTCTTCAATCAAGTAGTCAGCAATTACATTGACCATAGTACGCATGTCGCAAATGTTCGGGCGTTTTCTTTCGATGCAGGCTTTTATAATCCCTCGAGGGAACCGATCCCATACCAGTGGTGTCAACTTATTTTTTTTTTCCATTAGTTGAATGGGCTTGAAAAAAGAGTTCGGCTGCAGAAACTGCCATTTCTGTTTCCTCTGTTAATGTGCTTGTAATTTCCTCGTTCCACTAATGTCTGAACAGCAGATATTTCCTGTATGAAATCCCCCTCTATTATTATAGGTAAGTCATCTGACTCTGCCTGAAACAAAACATGTAGATCAAAACATGTGGAAGTTGATGTGGAGATAACTGGACATTAGGGTGGCGCAAAAAAACCGACTATTTTTTTTTTTTTCAAGTCTCATATGAAAATATGTTAGTTTATCATGTTTGAAGAGACCCCTCCAAAGACTAGTTCAAAAAAAAAATTTTTTAAAGGTCGCTCAAAATTTTTTGAAAATTCCCAAATTCGTCAAAATTTGATTTTTTTATTTATTTATTAATTTTTTTTCTCGTTACGGTAGAATTTTATAGAGGAAATGAAAATACGTTTCTCAAATTTTCAACTTAAAATATTAATTTTTAAAGGTCGCTCAAATTTTTTTAAAGCTTGTCAGTGCATTACTTTCGATTTTTTCGAGCGACCTTTAAATATTCATATTAAAGGTATAATAAATTTTTTTCTTTTAATTAGTAAGATAATCTACAAAAAATACGCCACGAGATGAATAAAAAATATTCATTATATTATATTTTTATTTTTTATTTTTCAGAGCATATTTTGGCTTACAAGCATGCGCATTTACACTTGTTTCGGCAAAAAAATGTCGTCTTCAGAGCCAGTTTCAACTATAAAATCAAAATATAAATACAAATTAATGATAAAACAAAGAAACAATACATTTAGTATATTTTTAGTATCTTTTTTGCGCCACCCTACTGGACATAGATCGTTTGTAATAGTAGTTACAGTTGGAGATATAACGATGCCCAAAGGTTCACAATCCTCAGGAGATTCTACAATCCATACTTCCGGGGGCCCTTTGAATGATGCCGGTAACTCAATGAAAATTTCATCTTCCGTTATTTCTGTACCGTCATCCATCACGAGCTAAAAATAAAAGATAAATATTTTTATGAATAAACAGATAATTAAGCAGTTGGGTAAAATAATAGACCTACCTTATATGTTCTATCAGGTAAAAATAATTTTTTTTTTGCTTCCAATATGGCTTTATTTACAGTGTCGGCGATGATTAAAACTGGGCGAGGATTTTGTTTGTGGCAAATTTTGTACACTACCATCCTAGAAAAAAATTTACGCATTAAATTTAATAGATTTTTATTAAGTAAATGTATATTACCAGATGTTTGGCGATAATTTAATGTCCCACAGTCGCGTGTTTTAATCGGATGCATTTTTTGGTATTGAAGGTATATATATGATGAGGATAAAAACTGCAAATGTTTTCAATGCCCACGCACTCATAGCTATTATTCGATTCAATTTCATAAACGCGTAAAAATGTATTGAATACGCTATTTACACTTTCAACCGCAAAGTAAATTTTTTCGTCGGAAGTTAACAATATCAACACAATGATACCGAATGAGATATTGAATTGGTATGATTCTTGTCGTAAAATAAGTGCCTGGCCACGTTTGTATGCAATGCCTTTTATTACAACATTGTCGCACTCTTCAAGAGATTGTACACCAATGACACCCATTATGGAATTTTGTAAAGCATACGAATAGCGTGCGGTAACGTGTTCCGTAGTTTCTCCAAGTATTATGTTGTGTTTTATGTCTGAACCTTGCCGAAGTCGGGCTTGAAGTAATTCGTGTTTTTCTGTAAGAGTTTTTGTCACATTGCGGAAGTTACGAACATACCGTACAACTCTTTTAAAATAAGTATGTTTACTTTCGAATCTTAGCGTCCAGACACGAATCAGAGGACCGAATTCCAATAAAAGTTCTGGGTAATGTGTCAATTAATGATGCTTTGGTCTCAATGGTTCATTTGGAAATAATTGAGAGCGCATAATCAAATAATCATTTATTAAACTTTGTAAATATGGTATGTATTTTTTTTTATCCTGGGGGCGTATATGATTTCAACTATTTCCGATAAAACCAAAATAACCTCCCAAACAGGATCATGTATATCTTTTATATTATTTCCTATAATTAGTGGGAGTAATTTTAAGAAACATATAATTTGGCCCGCGCCCCCCACAAGGTTCTTCCTAGTTGAGGAAACTGGTGACGGTTTATCACGTTTATCTTCAGTTGAATAAGCGAAATTATCAATTTTCTCATTAAGTTGATCAAAGGTGAACCATTTTTTTTACAAAATACTTGATGTATAAGAAAAGATCATACGACGTACATCCCTCTAAAAGATCATGACCCATGCATGGAGGTAAACCAGGCGAACATACATGGAAACTTTCGAGCTGGTTGAAGATCGAATCAAATTTGATGCCCTGGCACATCAAAATAGATTTTTGTCTTTTTAGCTGCTGTACGCTTTCAATGTACGAGTCAGTTGATCTTATTTCGTAATTTTCATGAATATAATGAGATCTACTATGACAAGAATCGCACGTTTTTTCACTAAAAAACTGATCTCGGCGAACGAGACAGTAACGGCAAAAATACTGAGTCGTGCTAAAATTTTCTACAAATCCACCCAACGCGTGACTTCCTAAATTATCACCTGCTATAAAGACTAATCCAACTTTTCTTTTTTCACCAGAAGGCAAAGTGATTCCTGTTTTCTCAAGTTTATGAAGGTCATCCACTAAGCGACCGTAGACAATTAGAGGATCGAAATATTTTTCTTTGCATAAAGTGACTAACTGTATTGATTTTATATGAGTTCTGATGTGCGCAGGCAAATTACCAAGGCTGAAATAAACTGCAAGAAGTTTGTGCTTCTTTTTTGCACTTCCGATTGGATTGACTATTTCAAAACTGTCTTGGTACAAGCAAATTTTTATTGCATCAGGGTTTGATTTGAAGAAAGAGTTATTTTTATACATGTTGCCATCTGTGAAGTCCTGTAAAATATCATCTGCCGAGGAAAGAGGAGTGTTTTGCCAAAAATCTTCAAAACATTTATTGTAAAAAATATTGTATAATGTTTCAGGTATAGGTACGTAATGGAAATAAATTTCTTTCGATTTAACACCATTCAAATATATTTCTTCGGGATGGACATACCTAAATTCATTTTTGTAAAATTTCTTTCTTTTATAATCAGTTTCAAATTTTTTGTTATTTAGCAAGAAGGGATCAGTTTTCCTAAATGATTTGACGATGACTTCGATATGATCAGAGGAAACTTGGGCATCTGAAAGAATTTTTCTCAATTTTCTGATATTAATTTCTTGACTCTGTTCTAATAAATTTTCAATATTTGCCTGAATTTTTTGAATTATATTTACTGGTATGGTCCATTCGCTTTCTAAACCCAAATAAAAATTGGCTAAACTTGTTAATAATAAGTTATTAAATTCATCATTTCTTGTGCAATCATTTTCAACACTATTTTCTACAGTATTTTCGTTAGTTTCAACAGTATCAAAAAGCATATTCTCCTTAATATTTTCCTTAATATTAACAGAGTTATTTTTCAGAATAGGATATTTAGAAAAGCTATAGCCTCTATGAACTCTAGATAAATGCCCAGTGAATGATGAAACTACCGTATATTTTTTCTCACAATCTCTGACAGGGCATTTGATGACTGTTCCGTCATTAATATGAAATTTTAAATGTTTCAAAAATTTATTATGTTCTCGGAATACCTCGCCACATAGTAAGACTTCGCAAGTAAAACTAACATTCTCGTTGGCAAGTACATTAGCGATAGAATGGGTAGAGTTTGTTCGGAGAGATATATCATGAAATCGAATCAAATGTAATTTAAATCTTTGTTCACTTTTAAACGATTTTATGCATCCTTCATAACCACAGTGGAACTGTTGACTTAAAGTATTATGATATTGCAGGTGTTTGACGTGCGCTTGCCATGTATTTGTTTGGTTCTCACAGAATCTGCAGACATACATAACTCAAGACCTAGAACATGAACACAACCTCTTAGTAATTCATTAAAATTTATAGTTTAATTACACAGGTTTCTGATCTAATGCTAGATTTTTGACACCGAAAAACAGTTAAATTTCCATTTTTTGCTTTTAAAGTTTGCTTTTGTTTAATATGAAACAGCCCATACAAATATAAAAGAAATACAACGCAGGAGAAACGAAAATTTCAGGTGCAGAAGTCAGACCCAAAAATCGTGTTGATAATTTTTAAAGAAGGGTAAAGATGAGTAGCAAATTGGTAGATTTTATAAACAATCTTAAATAACTCTGAAATAATTCAATGATGCAAAAAAATGTGGGATGTTCCATAGAAAATAAAAAGAAATATCGATAATAATTGCACCAAAGTAGCCAAAAGTTGTTAAGAGCCTATTTGAAAATGTATTAAATTTTAAAAATTCTTCATATACAGTTCTTTTCTTTCCTAAAAAATCTCGTCTTGCCGCTTATTTTCTTTTGGGCCAATGCTAGATCAATTCCGACGGGGCTCATCTTTAAATATCCTTCTTCTCCATACATGGGCGTACCCAGCGAGGGGCAGGGGGGCAGCTGCCCCCCCCCCTAGAAGCAAAAAAAAAAAAAAATTAAACGTTTATAAAGTGGTGAAACGAAACAAAATTGGTGGATAGCGGCGGCGAATGATTATTTTTGTTAGGACTCGAGGGTTTTTAGGCCTTTAATTCGAATGCTTTACCCCTCTATATAAAAAATAGCTATGTCCCAATCTGGACGACCATGATCTGCCCCCCCCCCCCCCCCCCCCCCCCTGGACGACCATGATCTGACCATGCCCCCCCCCCCCCTAGATTTGATCCTGGGTACGCCCATGTCTCCATACACAAAAATATTTTTAAAATACCGTATATCCCTGAACCCCAAGGGCCCCGGGGCCTCTCAAAGAGAAATTTTCATTAAATTTTTTTTTATGAATATATGCGGGCCTATGCCGGCTCGGGGCCTGGGGCGGGCGCCCCCCTCCCTCGGTACGCCACTGGAGAGGGGTAGGAGTAACGAGGCATTGTGTTGAGTCGGCTTGTGAAGGTCTGAGTTTTTCTAGGAAAAGGGTTTAATGAATGAAAGGCAGGATAATTGTCTAGAGACATTTTGAAAAGTTCGTAGAACTTAATCTTTATACTTAATTACAAATGGCAAACAAAAAAATTTTTTTTAAGAAATATTTTTTTTTTTTTAATCATTAAAAATATTCACACTTTTTTCTCATTCACACTGACACTCACACACACATTCACACAGTCTTTTCGGCAACTCAGGCCATTTAAGACTTTAGACGATAACCGTTGTATGTAATATATATATTGGGGGTTCAGGCATTTCTATTTAAGCCATCTGGTAAAGAAATAATTAACAAAAGAGAAAGCAAAAATCGAATTACAATACATTAATAGACAAATTGAAATATAATTAAGAATTACATTTATTCTTATATTTCAATCAGTTTATTTAGGTATTGCAATTCGATTTTTACTTTCTCTTTTGTTATCTAATTCTTAAAAAAAAAAATTTTGTTAACCATTTGTAAATAAGTATAAAGATTAAGTTCTATGAACTTTTCAAAATGTCTATAGATATATAGATATATAGATATATCCCACCTTTCACTCATTAAATCTTTTCCCAGAAACTCTCAGACCCTATTTATTATAAACATATCTAAATGAAAACTAATTTTAAAAAGCTTAATGGAAAAAATTTGACTAATTACATAATAAAATTCAATTTTATTTAAAAACATGTTTTTTGGTTGAATAAAAAATAAAATAAAAACTTTATTTTAAGTCCATTTAACTTAAACTAATAAAAAGTGAAATTTAGATACTTGTACCACTCAGGGGCGGATTAAAGGGGCAGGTGGGGGCGATCGCCCCCCCCCCCCGAGAAGAAATTCAAACAGTTATAAAAACTAGTTAGTAATCTAAAGAAATTATGATTTCCGCTCTTTAATTTCAATTGAATTTTTTATCAATCAATTTAAATAAATAGGAAAGGGGTCTAAATGCTCATAGATGCCGAAAAAGTCCTTAAATAAAAAAAAATTAAAAAAAAAACCGCCCCCCCCCCGACAAAATTGCATTAATCCGCCACTGGAACCATTTCAAATCAAAATATAGAATTAATATAACCCTTCAATTAAAAAAAATTGTCCAAAACATGAAATTTTTTAAAGAAATTTATTACCAACTTATATAAAAAATTTACATTAAAATAAACATAAATTATGGGATATCTCTTTTTTTTTTAATGAACTATACCACATTAAAAATAAACGGTCGATATGATTTATTTGTTTCGGAGGTAACTGGGTAAAAAAAACATTTGATTTAAGAATATTATTTAAAAAGTTATTTTGGAGAAATTAAAAATTTTAATAAATTCAAAGGGTTATTTATTATATTTTTAATTTGTAATTATCTAATTAATTTGCTAATATAGCCCAGTAAAATTTGGTGAAAACAAGGGTCAACCTCGGAATGAAAGTTAATAAATTGAATTTTTGTATGGACCTTTATTTTGGCATTATAAATGATGTCGATATTGAATAAATAAAGATGACTTACTTTTATTTTATGTTGTGGTGTCCTACTCGATTAAAATGAAGAATTGACAATGTAAAAAAAATAAACAGAAATTTCCAAGGTAAAATTGTCACAAGTTGAGAACATAAAGAAACAACCAGGGAATACAAGAAATGCCAGCAAGTCTCTTTTGCAGAGCTCAGCCTATGATGATCCAGTGTTGCCAAAATAGTTTTGTCAAAATTTTTTCTATCATTTATTAAGTTTATTAAAAATATAAAAAAAAAATATATATATATGTATTTATTTATATATACATTTGAGATAATTTTTGACATTTTTTGTTATAAATATTAAACAAATAAAAAAAAAATATAATTATTGAAAAGTGCAATAAAAGCAGAGTTGGGTTTTATACACGATTTTGGAGTTTTATACAAAAATCTTGGATAAAACTTGTATAAAACGTATAAAATATATAAAACTTGGATGCGCATGCGCAAATCCGACGAGAAAGGAAATTCAAATAAAACTCATTTTTCAATTATTAACATTTTGATTATATTATTCACTAAATAAAAAGCAAACAACATCGTCAATGCTTTAAAACATGATAAAATATGAAAAGCTTTTAAGCTGTTTTTTCAGGGAGAGGGGTTGGTTTTTTACAGTTTTATACTTTTTATACATCGGCCTAGTTTTACCCGCGGTAGTTTTATACATGTATAAAACCGTGTATTATACTCAGCGGGATAAAACCTGCCAACTCTGAATAAAAGTAAAAATTTTATTAAAGATTAATATTAAAAAATTTATTAATGCTTAAAAATTAAAAAAAAAAAAAAAAAAGTGTTCCCGTAGAATATATTATATTTTATAATAATAAAATAAAACAAAAAATATTTTGAAATGTATTATTGATTTGAATTTGGCGCTTGAGAGTAGGCAAATAATTTTATTTCATTTTTAAAAATAATTATAATTATTATAATTTATTATTTATTTAAACTATCGAAAAAATAAGAGTAAGTAATATTTTAATATTCAAAGAAATATAAAATGTAAAGTTTTATTAATAATTTGAACCTGGCGCTCATACGATTAGAGACATTGGAAATTGACATTAGGTGCATCTTTGAATAGTAAAATTACAATCTCTTTGTATTGTAAAATTACAAACCATGTTATAAAATTAGAGTTAGTATTGCAAAAATACAATTTTTTTTACGAAAACTACTAATGAATTTATGTAAAATTATAATATTTACTCTGATTTTAGAAAAGAATTGTAATTTTAAAATGTTTTTTGGTTGTAAAAATTTTTTGAATGCATAAATTTGTATATTTAGTATACAAATGTATGTTAGTTATCATTTACAAGAAAAATTTGTAAAATTACTATACCAAAACATAATAAAATTAAAATTTTTTTTTACAGTGTACATAAGTTAAATATCAAATTTAAATCATGTAGCTCATTTCCTTCATAACACGTAACTTTATTTTGATCGAAGATAGACACTATTTTGCGGGAACTACTTTTTTGGACTCAGGGGACCTCAAAGCGTGAATTTCTATCAAAATTTCGACATGAATACAATACTTTCACTCTATATTTATTAACATATATTTAGATAAAAGAAAGTAAAAAATAGAGAGGGTTACTTACATATGTTGGAAGTTTTTTACTTCTTTTTGAGCTTGATCTTCTAGCAAGATTTATAAAAAAATTAAAACAATTTTTTTATTTTCAGGATTTTTATTAATAGATGACTGGTGCGCACAATAAACTACCGGTTTCGGTCTACCAAAAGGCCATCATCAGATCTGCAACAATAATTTATAACATGAGTTATTACAAGTCAAATAATCTTTTCAAGAAAATTTTTATATATGGACCCTGTTATGCATTAGTGTGTCAAGCGCCGAAAAATCAAAAACTGAGCTAAGCACGGAATATTGTTTCAAATGCTGTAATTAATAGTATTTTTTATGAAATATGTCCTAAAAAAATTTATATTTAATGTTACTTGCACAGTTGACAAAAAAAATTATATATAATCTAATGAAAACAAAAAACTTTAATGTTAATTTTCTCAAAACTCGGTAGCGGCCGCTTGACACACTAATGCGTAACAGGGTCCATATATACATATACTGTATATTCTAACAATGGTAGAAAAATTAAATAAAGTAGGAACATGAATCTTGTAAAAATTATTTGACTTGTAATAACTCATGATATAATTGCAGATCTGATGACGGTCTCTTGGTAGACCGAAACTGGTAGTTTATTGTGAGCACCAGTCATCATATTAATAAAAATCCTGAAAATAAAAAAATTGTTTTAATTTTTTTTTATAATACTTGCTACAAGATCAAGCTCAAAAAGAAGTAAACTTCCAACATAAGTTAGTCAACTGTCTCTTGCAACTTTCTAAATTTTACATAGAGAGGGTTGTTAATTAATTAAATTAAGTTTTATTTTTTTAATTTCTTATATTTAATCAAATTTCTTGGGCTCTGATGTAGCTACTAGCGGAAACTAAATATAACTCGACACAAAAAATCTACTGAAATGTGCGGTCAGTACCACCAAATTTTTTATTTTTCACCATTTTGCCTGAATATGCCATAACACATTAGCATAAATAATTCCGACTATAGAAAAGGGAATATTTAATTTAAATGTCTGTCTTAAAAACTATTTGTAATAAAATCAATTTATCTTCATAGTTTTATAAAAAAAAAAATTGCTTTTTGTTTTAATCTCCCCTTCCCAAATGTTCCAACCATTTGTTAAAACGGCCAAAGAGAATTAAAATAATGGAGGAAGAGAGTAAATATGGTTGATATTTATTTTCGGTGACGGAGATCAAAAGTAGGCCGTGATTTCGAGAACAGATGTAGCGTGAATAAAGCCCCATAGGAAGGGGCACTGGCCATCCCCGTGAATAGAAGCTCTGGGAGACAAATGATGGTGAGCTCGGGGAGAAAGGGCAGCCAACTTACCCCAAAATGCACTTAATCCTGTGTAGCCTGAGTGCCTCCCATCGACTCTGTATTGTAGAATAAGCCAGACATTAATCCCCATACTTTCTCTCCCACCCACACTCTACATAGGCACTTGTACAAAATCTCAATTACAAATGCGCTATTTGAGCCCCCCGTGTCATTTTGGAGACAATAAAGTATTATGTTGTATTTTACGAGAGTTGAAGACTTGTTAGGGTTGCTGGTGGCGGGGCTTTAAGGATTGCAACCACCCCCGCCCCCTCTTCTCTTTCTGGTCTTTGCATTTGCAAAAAATATTTTATAATTTTATTTTAGTTAAATCCGTTTCTGCTTACACTCTTTAGTGCCAAATAGATTAAATGTTTAATTAATTTATTTAAAAAAGTATTTTAGGCCTTTCTATTTTATAGATAACAAATTAACGATTAAATTAATTTCATTCTAAACCTAAAAATAATTTTATAATTACATTTTAATCAAATTTTGAGATGAATTTATATTATAATTAAATAAAATACACTGACACCTGTTATAGTCAAAACTATTTTAAGATTTAAATTACTTTGAATAGTTCAGATTGGCATAAAGCAGCATTTTCCAAACTGTGAGGTGCGCCTCCCTAGAGAGGCGCGGACTAGTTTAAGGGGAGACGCGAATATTAAAGGGAGGCGTTGTAACATAAACCACTGGCATAAAGGGTGCAGGCGGAAATAGAATTAGGATTAACTAGAAATAGATAAGAGGAGTTGGAATTTGAAAAGGAACTCGGATTGGACATTTTAGTTTGATTTAGAGATGGAAAAGGCGCTCGAAAAGTCGATTTTCGATTTTGGAATCGACTTGATATTTCAATCTTTTTCGATTCTTGGAATCGATTAATCATTTCTGAAAGTTGAATTTTTAACTTTCAAGTCGACTTCTTAAAAACTATATAACTCGTACTTAGGAGATACTCAGTAAATATTAAATATATTTATTTATTTATAAGATTTATGAAGTATATATTTAAACATTTTATTAAATAGGCCTACAACAAACACAAATATTGTTTTCAATATTTTTATAAAAGAAATTGCACGTAATATGGCACCGAAGATTAAAATAAAATATGAAAGTTGAGTATCAAAATAAAACATTAAAATTGAGGAATTAAGAATGCCACATATGTTCACTAACCGATCTTAGAAAGCATGTTGATTGGTGTGTTATGTGTAGGGTCCGACCGAAACAAGATTTTCAGCCGAAACCGAAACCGAATATTCGGTCGGTTCCTAGTTATGTGTAGGTTATAAAAGAAAGATGAAAGTCAATCAATGAAAACATTACAAACTACATTACCATCGGATACTAAGTATTGCAAGAAAAAAGTCCAAGTCGTCCAGTGAGAATCGATTCTAATCGATTTGAAAGAGTTTCGACTCGATTCTCAAAAATCGATTAGTTTCAGTAAAAGATCGATTCTTAGCTAAATAAAGTATTTCTTGAAAGAGTCGCCTTTTCCATCCTTATTTTGATTTTATCGAAAGTGACCTCGAGAGTTTGCGAAATTCCAAATTAAATTTTTAAAATTGAACTTTATAATTATAGGAATGCGTAAAAAAGCATTTGCTACTCTAAAATTCCATAGGCAAATTATACTAATGAAAAAGAAACTAACGATCAAATAAAAGATATTTTCTTTATCGTGTCTCCTGCATGGATTCATCGCTCGGGCAAAAAAGGAAAATCCTTTTATGTTAAGTGAAAGAGTTCAATTAAAAACTCTTTGGATAATTGCTCTACTGAGAAGTAATAATGAATTTCTCAGAGATTATCATGGAGTGAGTGCCTTGCTATTAACTTTCCCAAAAAATAGAATCCTAAATTGCATTAGCAGAATACTTTTAGAATATATGAAATTTTAATATTGCTTTTTTGTTAAAGAGATTAACGTTTCGAATTTGTGAAATGATGGATTTGCTTTTGCATTAACTCCTCGCTAGATGTCTTTACTATCAAACCACCTCGTGTACTTTGTTCGGTTTTATTTTTTTTTTTTCTTAAACACGATATACAAGATTTTCTTTGGCTGGAAATTGTCTATATTATTGATACTATGTAGGCAGCCAAGACGAGGAATAAAACGCTATTTTATTTCACTGTGATCGTCGACGTTTCGGGTACTAATTGCTCCCCTTCCTCTGGACTGAGCAGGTGTCAATTATAACAATTAAAATCGACGAGCACAGTGAAATAAAATAGCATTTTATTTCTTGTCAAGTATAGCATGATTTTTATTTTTATTTTTGGTCCTTATCTCTCTCTACATTAGGGATGGCCGATCTCATGCCTGCTGGCGGAAGTAAATGTTATTTTTTATTTTTTTGAAAATAGGCCTATATGAAAACAAATAACATTTTTTAAAACTCTTTTCTGCTATAAAGGCCAACTAGGGGTTGAATTTATTTATATATGTAAGGGGTTGAGGTTCTTCTCTCATCAAATAAAATTCGGTTTTGTAACTTTAATGAAATTTATTAATTAACACACACAATTAAATATAAAAAGGTTGTAAACTTGAATAAAGTGAATTTAAAATGAAATTATAAAAAGAGTTGAAGAAAACAAATTGAAGGTTGAAATGCAAGTGTTATCTTGAGGTGAATATAAGTGAGAATGGAATGGAATTGAAAAACGTGGGAGTACTCCAACCGAGAGTCAGAGTAAAGTCAGAGAGGTTAACACGGAGACCGGCCAGTCAACAGGAGGAGCCAGTCGGCCCAATGGCGGCCAGTGTGTAGACGTTGTTACAATCTCCCCCCTCAGGATGGCATGTACGTCTCGTGTGCTATCCTGGACTACGTGTTTTTCTTTTCATGATGATGTGGAGGGCGCTGGCGACGTCTTCTTCGGCGACCTCTCTTCCGGAGTGGTCGCTCGGGAGCAGGAGCAACGGAACCAACGGATTCCTTAAATGGAGTTAGAGAGGAGATATGATAAACTCCTACGGGAGAGGAAGGATTTCCGAGAGAGGACACTTGGAAGCTGGAGGGTGATATCTGCTTTAATATTAAATATGGGCCATCTCTTCGGAGTGCGAATTTGCCTTTGCTGAGAGCATGAAGCGTTACGAGGACCTTGTCTCCGGGTCGGTAATTGGGACCTTCTCTTCTTGCTTCATCGACATATACCTTGCTTTTATCCTGTTGCCGTTCGTGCTCTTCCTTGGCATCTTTTAAAGCTTGGGCGAAATTTCTGAGATACGGGGTTATTTGAGGTACGAAAGGGGAATTTTCGACTGGATGTTGTTCCTCAAGCTCCCCCTGCATTAGAACTGCCCCGGAAGCATAAGAGCTGGCATCCGTTCGTAGAATAAAGGGTTGCGTCGGATCAGCTGGGGAGAGTCTATATGGCGGAACTGCGACGGGGGTGTCGTCGTTGAGTTTGATAGTATGCTCAGCAAGTGTTGTAGGCTCCTTGATAGCAGAGAATACATCTTTATTTTCTTCGAGAAGTTTCTTTAAGTTTAATTGAGTGGGCTCGGATGTTGACGCTGCAGCTGCGGCTGCTGCAACCCTGGTAGGAATACACAATTGGGCCAAGCCTCGGACCAGGGTTGGACCAATCGTGCTGAGCATTGGGCGAGGCTTGGGGCAAGCCTTGTCTAACCATTGGGCGAGGCTTGGTCCAAGCCTTGGAATGATAACAATGTACCCAGCCTTGAGAATCAAAAAAACCAAGGTTGGCCCAAGCCTCGAGAATCAAAAAAACCAAGGTTGGCCCAAGCCTTGGAAAACAAAACAATGGATGGTTGATCCAAGCCTCGAGGAAAAAAAAGTTGTTTCTCGAGAGATTTGAACTCGGGCTTTTTGGTTTTGTTTGTCATTTGTCAATGCCTTTACGCTCTCGTACACAGTTGTTATATTGATATGACTCTTTTTTTAAGCTATTTGATTTGCCTTTTATTTTAGCTAAATAAACTTTATCAAACAATCACCAGATTTAAAATATATTTTTCTGTTTTTTTCAATTAATAGTACTTGATTTAATTTAATTTTTTTTTTTTTTTAAATTATATGATGGGTCAATTAACCATTGGGCCAAGCCTCGGACCAGGCTTGGCCCAATGGTCACTACCCAAGGCTCGGTTTAATAATTTAATATCATTGGGCCAAGCCTCGGACCAGGCTTGGCCCAATGGTCACTACCCAAGGCTCGGTTTAATAATAAAATACCATTGGGCCAAGCCTTGGTCCAGGCTTGGTCCTTTCGTCTTCCCAAGGCTCGGTTTAATAATATAATACCATTGGGCCAAGCCTCGGTCCAGGCTTGGTTCATTCGTCTTCCCAAGGCTCGGTTTAATTATATAATACCATTGGGCCAAGCCTCGGACCAGGCTTGGCCCAATGGTCACTACTCAAGGCTTGGCAAATGACAACTGGCCCAAGGTTCGGCCAATTGTCAGCATTGGCAATTCCTACCAGG
>JAKCPI010014184.1:0-32929 GCA_023213315.1 Euborellia annulipes | reverse complement strand
TATTAATAATCTAAACCCCAGGGGTGTAGTGGAGCGGGAACGCGTGGGAACGGCGTTTCCACTCATTAAAAAAAAATAATAATAACAAATAAAATTAAAATTATTTACTCAAGTAAATAAAATAATAATTTACAAACTTTAGTGAGTGCCTCATAGCCCCCGGAAGCATCCTCCCCCCATTGGTAAGTCATGAATTTAGCGTTCCCACACTGAAAATTTTGCCACTACACCACTGCTAAATTAAACCCTTAAAATTAAACCCCTTCTCAATTTCCAAGTATGTTAGAGAATTTTATTCGATTCTATTTATTTAAGATCTTTTTCGGCATCTGAGGTCGTTTTGACCCCGTCTTTATTTATTTCAATTGATTGTTAGCCAATGCATGCCAATGTAAAAATATAACTGGACCCTGTTATGCAATGGTGTGTCAAAGACCAAAAAATACAAAATTGAGTTAAGAACGGAATATTGTTTCAAATGCTATAATTAATATAATTTTTTATGAAATATGTCCTAAAAAAATTTATATTTAATGTTACTTGCACAATTGACAAAAAAAAAATTATATATAATCCAATGAAAACAAAAAACTTTAATGTTGATTTTCTCAAAACTCGATGTTTGGTCTTTGACACATTGCATAACAGGGTCCAACTATCCTTTGCAAAAAAAAAAGATTCATTAATGCAAATAATTTCATTTAAGAAAAAAAAATCCATTCGTTTATCTCATCTTTTTATTTTCACGAATCAATTGTTAAAGAATATAATTTTGTTAAATATAAAAATGGGGAATAACTTCCCCGAGACTTTCTCGTATATTCTTTTGGAATTACGTTTGGGTGTGTGTGTGTGAACACGATTGCTTAAAAATCAAAGCAGCTAGGTGGATGAAATTTGGTATATGCTCCTTACACTAAAATTGTAGACTTCTATCAACTTTTGGAGTAAACACGTCACCTGGTAGTAGTACCTAATAAGTTTTTTCAGAAATTTCGAAATGTTCAATTTTTTTATCATATTGGGATAAATAAATTACTATATTTTAAAAAGTTTTTATTCTTTGACATTTTTTCAAAAACTGAATAGATTTTTACTTATCGAAGGTAATTATTAAAATAATTTTTTGTTTGATTTTTTTTTTTTTTTAATTTGTTGAGTATAAAAAAAAACTTTTTTAAATTTAATAGCTTTTGAGGAAAGGCAGAAAAAAATCGAAAAAATTCGGGTTAAGCAAGGCTAAGAACTGCTGGACTGTGGATAGGTGACCAGCTGAGTGTTGAGTCTTTCACCTGCTGGAAGCCATTTTATTTAATTTCCCAAAAGTCAAATGATCTTAGAGGCCGAAATATAAATTGAAAATACAATTAACTTTAACACCCGTCTCAGGAAGAAAAAATAAATAAATTCCACCTCAATAATCAATCAAAATTTAGAATATATATTTATTTCCGTAGATTGAATAATAGGCTGGGATGAGTAGGTAAGGGGGGTTGGAGAATGATAACCAGCAATTTTATAGCTCCACCCTGACGTCCTTTTATTTGGCAGATATTTCGATGCGTAAGACACACATCATCTTCAGTGCCGCGAGGATATAGTAGGTGGGCTTTGTCTATTAATATCAAATGCCTTAGGGGCGTTAAACATAGTGGTGAGGTGCCTTTCTAGCTGATGACCGCTCTGTGTCCAAAGCAGAATTCTGCTTTGGACACAGAGCGGTCATCAGCTTAGGGGCACCTCACCACTATGTTTAACGCCCCTAAGGCATTTGATATTAATAGACAAAGCCCACCCACTATACTCCTCGCGGCACTGAAGATGATGTGTGTCTTACGCATCGAAATATCTGCCAAATAAAAGGACGTCAGGTGGAGATAAAATTGCTGGTTATCATCTCCAACCCCCTTATATTTATTTCCTTTATTAAAATAAATTTTTCATATTCATTTTTTTAAAATATTTAATTTGTTTTTTTCTTCTAATTTGATGAATATAAAAAAAAAACAAATAGTTTTATTACTTTTTTTATTTCTGTCTTTATAGCTTCTAAGAAAAGATGACGTCACGCGTATTGTTTGGAATCCGGTTCGTGTGCACCATGGACCGCGACTCAGCATCTTTAAGCGAGTCTCTCCATCTCACTCGCACTCATTACCTTCGCTCTCTTTCTATTCAAATGCTATTCCAGAGCCTCTTATTATTTGAATTTTTTGCTTTTTTGAGGAGGGGGACGCCTTTTATGCCCCTCTCCTCCCCCATCCCCCTTTAGATTGTCCCCTCCCGTGATATTTATACTAATTTTATGAAATTTGTTTGATTAAATTAAATATTAATTTCATTTTAACAAAAGGGTTTATAGAATAGACACCAGGTGGCAGCACTTGCCGGCGGTGCCTTGTAATTTTACACACCATTTGCTTGCAAGGCTGTCTGTCTTTATTCAATTCAAGTCCCTTAAAAAAAAAAATTAATAAAAATTTAATTATATAACAATTTTTATTATTTTTTCCTTAGAGAGAATTAATTATTTAATTATTTTAATTAATTGGCTTTAATTTTTCATAAGGCAAGACAATCAACTCAAATCTATCCAATTGGCAAATTCTAGAATTTTTTGCGTCTGCCCTTTTGAGAAATTGCGGACCCGAGTCTTTTTCCTGGACTCTCCATAACGTCCTCTATAAGACGGCAAAATTACGGGAAGTTGGTGACAGACGGACATTCCGCTATTAAAAATATAGATTTTTCTTTCTCTTATATATGTTAAAATATATATAGAGCAGCGGTTAATTTTTTTACGATTACAATACTTGCTCTATACGAGAAAGTAAAAATGGGAGCTTTTTTAATAATCTCTTGTTCTATTTTTTATCGTTGCCACTAAGAGATAGGGGAAGGCGATTTGCCCGCGCTGAGGTGGAAGGAGGGAAGGGGGAGAAGAAAAGGGGAAGAGTGATCGCTCTCTCTCTCTCTCTCTAAAGACACAGAGCAAAAATAAAACCAATCAATCAATCAATCTCTTTCTCTTAAGAAAAATTAATACACTTTTTCCCAAGCCAGATTATTATTTAGAAAAATTTTACAAACAAAAACAATTATTTTTTTTGATAATTTTTGACTAGTGTTGTCTTAGTTGTTGGTTGCTCCACTTGGAGCGCTTGTATCGCAAGCAAGTTGCCTTGTGTTGGCAGACGTCCAATTGCCATTAGTAGTTGCCTTTCACTTTGTGATTGTTAGTGATGTTTTTAATCAAATGTGTTTTAGTGTTGTGCAGTGAATCAAGAAATATTTCGAATTAATTTGTTTTAATAAATTCAATTCGAAAATATCATGGGATCACATTTGAACAAGGTAAAAATAATTATAATTATTCAGGGGGAAAGAAAGAGTAGCAAATGATGACGCCGTTTATAGGTGACATCTTTGAATTCTTTAATAGCGGGATCGTGCAATTTTACATCCACTCTAAATTTTAATAGACTAAATAGATAAATATTTAAACAAAAATGCACTAAAAAAAATTTGTTTTATTTACTCTGTTATGGGCACTTGACTTTTTATACCAATGTACAGTGTGTGACAAAAGTTGAAGCCCACTCATTGTTTTAGTAAAAAAATTTGTTAATATTTTTTTTTTAATGAAATTTATCCATTAATTAATAATTTTTAATTAATATTTTTTTTTAAATCAATGAAAAATAATCCCATAAAGGAGACGTGGGAATTTTCTTTGCCATCTACTGTACTGTGAGTGCAACCAGTGGAGGGGAGGGGGTGTTTAAATGTAATTTTAAAAGAAATTGGTTGAAGTATTTTCATTCTTTCTCCCGGTAGGTAGGTCTAGGCAAAAATATTAATAATTAGGTAAACAAAAAAATAGGCAACGAAGCTGCAAAACTTTTTAATAAATTCATTGTTCTCCAAAATACAGTCTATTTGATAATAGATTCCCGTATATATTTACATATTTAAATTGTTTACTACGCAATATAAATTAAATAAATTGTTCAACATGGGGAAACGAACTTGGATAAAAAACTAATAGCTTTACTCATATAAATTGCTATTCGCTAAGCCAGAGGTCGCCAAAGTGGTCTATATAGACCCCCAGGGGTCTATTTAACAAAAGCGGGGGTCGATCCGAATCGAAGGGTCGAAGAAAAAAACAGTTCTTAAAACGCAAATCACACATACTTATTTATAATTACTTATTATTTAGTAAATATTAAGATATTTAAATTTTATGGGGATCGATGGAGATTTCGAAAAATTATATTGGGGTCGATGATCAAAAAAGTTAGGCGAGCCCAGCTCTAACCTATGACTTTAACGCCTAAGCGTTAACATTTAATCAATACTGTTAAAAATTAGTCATGTCTAGGGGGTGTCTTTAATATTTTAAGGCCGTTTTTAATGCATCAAAAAGGCGTCTTTAAGGTTATTTGACAAAATGTTAACATCGCTATTAAAATTTTGTTTAAAGAATAGCATTTTATAACGCTGGTGTGTCAGAGAGGCCTACTAGATTGAGAATAACAAATCAAGTTAGTAATGCGCATGAGCGAGAGGTTATCAAGGGGTTTTATAAAAGAATAGACTTGATTGTCATAAACTGAAAACACGAACAAGCAGAAAACATAGCTATCTTCATATGATGGATCGTTAACACCTGGTGTTAAAAAGCAAAATTTTAACTTTTAACGCTAGTGTTATTACTTTAATTTTTAACACCCAATTTATGATGTTAAATATTACTGTTTTTAGAGAATAGACCTGATAGTAAAATATAAAGAAATTATATGATAATTTAACGTTATTTATTAACCATTTAAGAGCGGGAAAGTGTTGCAACTTGGTTGTCTTTATTTTTGTATCTGACCAATTAGTCCTGAGAATATGCAATTGGTATTACGCTGTGCCCAGTAACAGACAAAAATTGTCTGGTCCTGTATGTGATCTATTTAACGACAAGAATATTTTGCCTGCGACTTCCTAGCGTCTAGTGAGAGAATTGCATCAGACAAAATATTTCTGTCTCAGACGAAATATCTGATCTGTCGTATGAGTCTTTGTTTATTAATAATTATATTTTTATTAAGTTTTTTAAAAAGAATGCACTTGTATATTTTGATTTATTATTGATTTATTTTATTGAGTAGCCATAAAGAGATAAAAAAGAGGCTTTATTCTTGGAAAATAATTTAAAATATGATATTTGTTTTAGGGGCGGTCGCGTTACAGCAGTTTTTCGATCGACAGCCAGTTTATACGGAGGTGAATTCAAGGGACGATGTCCTTCTCCAGTGCCACGTGATCAACAAACGGGGACAATGCGTGTGGCAAAAGGACCGAAGGGTGAGTTCACAAAAACTTTAATCCGTTTTGAGTAGAGAAATTAAAAAAAAAAAAATCCTTTAATGCTAAATCAACATAAAAACATTATCATTTTTTTTTTATAAGCAAATTCTCTAAAGTGACATTCAATTCTAGATAAATATTTTTGTTGTCAAAGTTTTTAACGAGGATAAACAAGATGTAAAAATAAAATATCAAAGGACCATTACATTACATGACTTTATTATTATTATTAGAACTAACGGCCTATTAACGAAAGAGTTTTTTTTTTTTAAAGCTATCATGTCTTCTAATTTTAAATTACTCTTTTCTTTCAAGCTTTTATGATTAAAGATATTAAAAAGAGAGAAATTTCAAAGAATTTAATAAAAACGTTGATGTGTTTTGAAAAATATAATTCAAAAAATATGGTGTTGCTAGGTCAGTTGAGAATATTAGAAAATAATCGAATTCTCTCCTTAAATTTCCTCAATTTTATAACAAATGTTTTGCAATATGTCTAATATTGTCTATCTTTCTGATTCTCATTCAAGATCGTCACCTGGTCCAGGGGTGAGAAAGGGATGCATGTTCCCGTAGGAATGGAATAGGTGTCCAAATCAGATAACCAAATCATTGCCACATAAAGAAAATTCTATGTTAGCGACGTGAATAGCTGAATCATGTAGTAGAATAAATAAAAGGCCAAGCAGATATGTTTATTTCTTTATTATAGAACCCACATCGACGTTTCTGGTCGACTATGCGACCATCTTCATGGCTAGGGTTCAGTCAACAGAAACACTCTTATTATCAGTACGTAGTATATATGCACCCACTGCCTCCCCCTAGATCCGGCCCTGATATTAGACATATTGCAAAACATTTGTTAAAAAAAATTGAGAAAATTTAAGGATAGAATTCGATTACTATCTATCTTATGTTCTTTGACAGACATTTCATAAAATTTATTACGATCTATCAGATATAATTATATATAGGCCTGCGTATATTAGGGTGGTCCTTATTTATAGAGGTCAAATTTTTTTTTTTAGAAATTTAATAGCAGGTCCCCAAAGAACTTTTTCATTGCTTTAAAAAATGTCTGCAAAATTTCAACTCATTTGTAAATCAGGAGCACGTGGCCCCATCGCCTTTGAAATTTAAAAATTAAAACTAAGCATCCTCTTTGTTTTTGTCCATAAGGAACTAAATTAATTTCAAATTCGAATAAAACTAGAAATTTATTATTTATTTAGAATCTATAATGCTTAAAATTACCTTAAATAATACGTAATTAATAGAACTAATTAGAAAAGAATAACCCAATCTTCCTCTATTTTAACTATGCTGGTTAGTATTGCGATCATGTCAAAAATTCGATGTCAAAATTTTTTTTCGCTTGTCAATTTGTAGGTTCACCTAAGCGGCTTAACCCAGCCTTTTCCAAACTGAGAGGCGCACCTCCCCTAGGGAGGGCGCAGACTACTCTAAGGGGAGGCGCGACTATTAGTAATAGCGAGCAGTTTTATAAATAAAATAATAAATAAGAATAAATAACAAAAATATTTTTATATATTTATATTTTTTAGCACAAAAAATTTTTGCGTTTTTATTATTTTATAAAATGGGAGAGGGGGGAGGGGAGCCGTTATTCGTTTAAATATTTTCAAGGGAGGCTTGGTAACATAAAGTTTGGAAACCACGGGCTTAACCACTCCATAATATAAATGGTAAAACGTAGTAATTTTTTTTTCTAAACTCGCAACACATCTAATAAATCAAATCTCCCAACTCTCCCCCCATCAAGTTCATATACAGTATGTGTGTGATCATTAAAATAAAATAAATATTTATTAATTTGCCTGAATGTCACCTAAATGAATTTTTATTTATCCGTTTGCGTTCAATAGTCTTGTTAAAAAAAAAAAAAAAAACTGATCAAATAAATATCTTTTTTTTTATTAGAGAAATATACATTTTCGTATTGAAGTTATATATCAATTCAGAGTGTTTGTTTATGCAGGAAAAAATCAAATCCATTAATGAAGGCTAGAATTTTATTTTTTTTTTCAATTCCCTCTTATAATTTTGATATTATATTTTTAAAAGCCTTCTTTAAAAAATTTTAATGTTTTTTTTTTAACGTATTCTTCGGAAGTTAATTAATAAATAAAAATAGAAGTTTTTTTGTTTTTTTATCTTTATCAGGAGTAGCTACACTCACACTTTTTTCTCAATCACACTCACATTCACACAGTATTTTCGGCAACTGAGGCCATTTAAGACTTTTGACGATAACCATTATTTGAATATAGGTCTATATATATTTGGGGTCCAGGCATTCGGTATCCAAATGGCTTAAATAAATTCATAGGACTACCTGGGGTCCGAACCCGCGACCCTTGGTATCCTTGGTGCCTTAACATCCGAACAACGATAAGTACTTTCTGATTTTTATAAAACTTTATAGATGGGTCCTCAATTCATTTTACTTTCTCTTATATATATATTGAGAGAAATTATTGGTTTATGTCGAAAATTCGATGTCAAGATTGATGGATCTTCACGTTTTGAGGTCCCCTGAAAAGTGGTTCTCGCGACATTGTCTGTCTGTTTGTCTGTGTGTCTGGGTTCAATTTAAAGCAAGAAGGAATTGAGCTAGGAGGTTGAAATTTTATATTTAAGTACCCCCCCCTAGGGCGTGAAAATAAGCTTTTCATCGCATCAATAAGCTAAGAATCGGTCAATGAGTTTTCAGTTTTTTCGATTTTCTCAAAATTCGCTTCAACGATTTTGATTAAATTTCAAAAATCAATTATGTTCTAGATTCTCTTTAAAATGATATATTCTTATTTTGTCATTGAAATCTTCTGAAATTCACACTCGCACTCACACACACATTCACACAGTCTTTTCGGCAACTTAGGCCATTTAAGACTTTAGACGATAACCGTTGTAATGAATATAACTATTGGGTGTTCAGGCATTCTTATTTAAGCCATTTTGTATCCCAATGGCTTAAATAAAATCATCGGACTGTCTGGGATCCGGACCCGCGACGTTCGGTATAGAAGGTAGGCACGCTACCAACTACTCCAAATCCCGTGGGCAAAACACTTTACACTTGTACTTCATAGAAAAGATAGGAGAAATGGTTGCTATGGTAACAAAATATAAATATTTTCCCATACTTATATTTTTACTTTCTCTTACCTCTATATATATGTTAATATATATAGAGAGAGAAAGTATTGGATTCATGTCAAAAATTCGATGTCGAGATTTTGATGGATCTTCACGTTTTGAGGTCCCCTGAATCCAAAAAAGTGGTTTTTTGCGACATGGTCTGTCTGTCTGTGTGTCTGTGTGTGTGTCTGTGTAACAAAATATCTCAAGAACGAAAAGAGTTAGGAGGTTGAAATTTTATATTTAAGTTAGGCACCCCCATGGGACCTGACACGAAGCTTTTGACCAAAATAGGGGGTTATTTTTTAAAAAAAAAAAAATGAGGGAGGGGGTTGAAAATTTTTAATTTAAATAAAAAACCCCCGGGACCGTGAAAATAAGCTTTTAATCAAAATCGGCCAAAGAGTACTAGTACTTTACTGATGCACTTTTTCAGTTTTTTTCGATTTTCTCAAAATTTGCTCCAACGATTTTTTTTTAATTCAAAAATCAATTATTTTTTAGATTCTCTTTAAAATGTATATTCTCATTTTGTGATTGAAATCTTCTGAAGACCACTTTACTCTTGTACTCCATAGAAAAGATAGGAGAAATGGTTGCGCCCACGGGGCGTGGTGTGAGGTTAGCGTGCTAACCTCATATACCAAACGTCGCGGGTTCGGACCCCAGGCAGTCCGATGATTTTATTTAAGCCATCTGGATACCAGATGGCTTAAATAAAAATGCCTGGACCCTAATATATATAAATTCATAAATAACGGTTATCGTAAATGTCTTATATGGCCTGAGCTGCCGAAAGACAGTGTGAATGTGTGTGTGAGTGTGAGTGTGAGATGAGAAAAAGTGTGAATGTTTTTTTAAAAAAAAAAAAATAAAAAAAAAAAAAAAAGAAATGGTTGCCATGGTAACAAAATATAAATATTTTGCCATACTTATAAATTTTTTTTTTTTTTTTTTCAAAAAACATTCACACTTTTTTCTCATTCACCTCACACTCACACACACATTCTACAGTCTTTTCGGCAACTTAGGCCATTTAAGACTTTAGACGATAACCGTTATTAATAAATATCATATATGGGGTCCAGGCATTCTTATTTAAGCCATTTGGTATCCAATTGGCTTAAATAAAATCATCGGACTGCCTGGGGTCGGACCCGCGACGCTCGGTATATGAGGTAGCACGCTACCACTACACCATCCCCGGGGCCACTTATAAATTGTACATATTGAAAATCGAATATACCTTACTGTCGGAAACTAAATATATGTCGACACAAAAAATCTGGTGTGACAAGCACAGAACACAACTTTCGATTACCGAAGGTAAGGGAAAGTTGTGTGCTGTGCGCCAGTCACACCAGATTTTTACATCTTGAAAATCGAATGTCCCGTACTGTCGGAAACTAAATATATGTCGACAAAAAATCTGGTCCGACCAGTCACACCAGATTTATATATCTTCATTCATTTTTTCTCTATTCTTAATTAAGAACAACTTTTGTTCAAATGAATTTTTTGTATCTTTCTCATGTTGTTGTTGTTGTTTGTTTGTTTCCACACCCATACAGAAAATATTTTATCGAAAATCGAAAGCCATATTTTTATTTAAAATTTATTGTCTGTTTTTACGCTTTATTTCCTTTCTTCCCCATCAAATTAATGTATTAGAATAAAATGCCTGCACCTCCCCGCCCTCTATAATCGTATTATCATCAGCCTTGAAAACAAATCGAACCCTTTTACATTAATATTACATAATTTATACTCGCAAGCAAACTTCTCTTTTCACTCTCAAAAACTTGTAATTCTATTTTTCCTAACTTAAGATCAACTCATGAAATTTAATTATTTTGTGTTAGAGACTCATAAAAGAAATATTTAACTTAATTTTTTTTTATTCTTTCTTCTTTGCTCTTAATATTTCGGCACCTTTTTTTTATCTTTCTTTTTTTATCTTCTTCTTCTCTCTTCTATTGCGTGCACCAAAAGTAAATTGGAAGAAGTCTTTAATCCAATTGCCCAAACTAGAAAAGAAAAATCAAAAATAATGAATATAAATCTTCATTTTCCATTTATTTTGTTCTTATTGTTTTTTACTTTCTCTTACCCTTAATATGAAATATATAGAGGAAGTATTGCGATCGTGTCAAAAATTCGATGTCGAGATTTTGATGGATATAGGCCTACATGTTTTGAGGTCCCCTGAGTCCAAAAAAGTGGGTCCCGCAAATTGTTCTGTGCGTCTGTCTGTCTGTGTGTAACGATTTTTAGCATGAAGGAATGGAGCTACCGGATTGAAATTTTATATTTAAGTTAGGTACCCTCCTGGACACTCAAAATAAGCTTTTAAACAAAATCGGCCAAAAAGTACTAGTACTTTATTGATGTAATTTTTTAGTTTTTTTTTTTCTATTTTCTCAAAATTCCGTCCACCAAAATTTTTAAAAATTCAAAAATCAATTATTTTTTAGATGCTCTTTAAAATGCATATTCCCATTTTGCCCTAAAAGTGTGTTGAAGCTACACTTTACTGATGTAGTATTTCAGATTTTGCAAACACATTTTCCGGCTCTTCCTTCCATAGAGCCAATGTTAACCCTATGGGGATTTGCATGTTAATTTCGATTCAAAAGGGGGGTCCCTTTTGATTTTTACACATTAAAAAAAATTATTTCTAATTCTCATGAAATTTTGTGTTTATTCAGGATTTCCTCTTGTGTATATGAGATTAAAATTTTGAAAAATAACCATACTTTTTTTCAAGCAGTCAACATTTAAAACGTATGTTTGGAACGAAGGTACTATGGGAAACTAAATATATTTTGACACAAAAAATCTGGTGTGACCAGCACGGTGCACAACTTTCTCTTACCGAAGGGCAAGAGAAAGTTGTGTGCCAGTCACCCATATTTTTTAATCATATGTACTAGATAGGTATCCAAATGGCTTAAATAAAATCTTCGGACTGCCTGGGATCCAAACCCGCGACTCTTGGTATCGAAGGGCAGCACGCTACCAACTACACCACGGCTCGAGGGCCGAAAATCTTTTAGTATTTAAATGATTTCCCTCTTACTATTTCATTCCCTATTTATACTGAATCTCATCAATATTCAACATCCATAAATATCCCCAAAAATTTTGACATATTTTGTGAACTTAAACAGTTGTTTAATTATTTTGCAAATAATTAAAACATTTAAATGTCAAAAGACAGAAAGAAATATTGACAGCATCATAAATTTTAGCTAATAATTTTGTTTTGATTGAGTTGCAACTGCTCAGGTTGGCCAGCCGAGCGGTTAATGTGGTATGCCACAAAAAAAAAGAAAAATTACCTTTGATTTCAAACATAACGAAGAGAATTTTCTAAACATGTCTGTCCATCATTTTGTGAAAATGAGAATGATACATAAATAAATAAATTAATACTATTTCAAGTTGATTTATAGAGAATAATTAAAGTTAATGAAAAACATATTACGTTTTTTGTGACACAACCCAACCAGGGATGGAGATGTGGGAGGGGGGGGGTTCTAAACCAATTATTATTGAATATTAAAAGCAAATACATGAACAAATATTTTTGCATGATCAAAACACTTATGATATCATGCAGGATTAAAATTACGTATTTCAAATAAAATAAAGTAAATATTGTTATCTAAAATTGTTCCAAACTTTTATTTCAAATTAGAACGAATAATAAAGGTATTTTTTTTTATACAATACTTGTAACAGGATTTATGACGAGGCCTAATTACAGGTGCCTACGCAATATCGCTTATTTTGGAACAATATAAACAAAAAATCATCTGTCTGTCGAATTTAGTAGATTCTTTTATAGAGCGTTATTCAAACTTGAATTTGTTTTGAAAAGGGTTATTAATTAATTTTCGCCCATCTCTGAATCTTGGTTTATCTATTATACATAAAATCTTATGTCTGAAGGGAAGTTAATTGGGGCTTGCGATTGAAAAACACTTAGAGCCGCTGTGCAGGAAATAGTTGGGTGGATAGAACACCCCACTAGTGCAGAGTGCAGACAGAGCAGCCCAGATTTGCTCTCCATTCACGCAAACCAGACACGCAAGGCTAATGCAAGCACACGCACATGCACACGTCAGCTAGGGAATTTTGATCAATGTTTATCCCTACACCACCTACGATGATGTTTGACACAACCAGAGATCGAATTTTATAATATTAAATATCTACTTTTTTTTTATAAAATGCAAATAATTCATTCTGAATAGAATAGTGGCATAACTTTTTTCCCCCCTCAGTTATTGAGGACATTTAGGGGATTTACATACGCCCGCAGCAGGACTGCATAGTGAACCTATAGGTCACACAGGGATATACACCTGCACACCAGGGACACACACAGTAGATCGAAAGTAACTAGAAGAAAAATGTGTGTCCCTGGTGCGGGCGTGTGTATCCCTGTGTCCCTCAAGGCTCACTATGCAGACCTGTTGTGGGCATTTGTATCCCTCGATCATTTTGAATCATTTTTACTCGGGAATGACTATTCGAAAAATAGCGTGGTCGGGATGAGAATTAAGAAGTCTGTAGTAGGAAGATATCCTCATTGACTGTTATTTCGTAAGTTTCTTTAGCATTTAGGATAGATTTAACTGCATTATATGATGCCGAGTAGAAAATAATAAATTGAATTTAGGTAAATTACTCCACTGAAAGATTAATCTCAATCTTTAGTCTAATATTTTCAAAAGGGCTTCTTAAAAAAATTTCTGTTTTATATTAATACCGCAAAAGAACAATAAGAATTTTAGAAACAATAGAAATTGTTAGGGGATATTAAGAGAAAATGGCAAGCATGATTTTTTATTTTTTTATTTCCGGCCTCACGCTGACCTTTCGATCCCGGTAGTGATTGATCTCAGAGATATAAAATAGGCGAGACGAAATTGAGCTCTTACTTTTCTCCCTCTGGCCCTGAATATATTATATTCGATTAGAGCACTGTAAAGGCCCCCATACACATAGAGGTAAAGGTGGTATTATGGGCACTGTATGTAATATGGGCCCCATCAATATCTATTAGTACATGCCACGAATTCTAAAGGTAACAGCTTGAACTAGTAGTATGACTTCTCATAATGACCTGTGGAAACTTTTGGGGACGTACCTGTAATAGTGGTGAAGTTACAGTCGCTTTTATATTTCGTCGGCAATAAAACTCTATAAGATAGATCTTTATTGGTTGTTATATTGTATCACTTCAACTACATAAGAACATTCTTATATCGTGGCATATTACTATTGTTATGAAGATTATATCATTGTGTTGCAGTTGTATTTGAATGAGAATATAAGGTAGTAAATTATTGCTATTTTTCATGATGGTGATTGGGTATTATGGGCCCCGCTTGTGCTGGCAATATGGGCTACCATTATCCAGGGGTCCATATAATAGAATAAAAAATTTTCAGGACAAGACAGAGCGATATTGGCCCCCTGCCTCTCCCTGGCTACGCCCATGATGAACATTGTTTTTCATAATATTGAACTACATTGAAAAACTGATTAAATTTTGTTTTTTAACATAGAGGATATAGGATGTAGATTTTTCTTATATAAACAGTTAATTCAATAAGACTCTATTTTATTTAATAATTAAAATCTTATTATATAGAGAATATAATAAAAAAAAATACTTATTTATGCTTTAATACCTGTATTTTAAGTTATAATGATAGGGGCCCATATTACCAGCACATTTACATTTTATTGAAAAGAGTAAATTTTTACAAAAAAGATAATTTCACAACTTTATTAACCTTTTAATTCTATGATAAACTATACATCAAATGAATGATAGATTTAAGTGTATTCTGTGGTAATATCTTGTTCATTTAGTGGAAAACATATTTTATATAATCAAAAAACAAAATAGGGGCCCATAATACCACCTTTACCTCTAGTATTATCCTCAAGGCCGGGCCTGAATAGTACACGCCTCGAGGAAATCCTCAACGTGTGTGGTCTCGACCTCGAGGCCAAAAAATTCAGATTGAATTTCAATAATATTTTCCTCAAGCCCGGAATTCTGTCAGTTTTTGGCTGTATGCATGCCCACTACAGACTGCCTCAAGTGGGAATTTTAAAATATGTATTTGCACGAAGGAATTGAGCTACGAGGTTGAAATTTTATATTTAAGTTAGGTACTCCCTTGAGGCGTAAAAATAAGCTTTTTAACAAAATCGGCCAAAATGTACAAGTACTTTATTGATGTCTCTCGACGACGAGTCGCTCCCGCGACTCTTGATATAATGCAGGGGTGGGCAAATACTTTTAAGCGCGGGCCAAAATGAAATTTTCAAAATGTCTCCCGGGCAGGAGGACTATACCGCGTACGCTTTCCACACGCGAATGTTTGGGTGGAGTTTTTTCCCTGCCCAAATTTTTTTGACAAAAACACTATAAGTATCATTTTAAAGCATTTGGACAAAGAAATTTTACAGTTAATAATAGATAATAGTAATAATAAATTGTCTTACTTGGGTGAACAGGCGAACAATTTTTGCCCAGTAAAATATGTTCCGTAATTTTTAAAGAAAATGAAAGATTATAATCGAACAGACCTAGTATGTTGCATACATAACTGTAGGGATATGGTTACGGCTGTTCGAAATTATAATACTCTCTATTATTTATAATAATAATAATAATAATTTTTATTGACTTCCACCCCTCCCTTATTTAGGGTTTGGGGATCGATACAACTATAATATTTACAAACATGCGTGTAAAATTGAAGTTTTGCATATTTCACTCGCACCTCTCTCTACCGACCTTCTCTCTCTTTAGTCTTTCCCACGTTTCCCACATCTTCACTATCTCTTCCTTTATTTCGCCCCTTATCATCCACTCCCAGCCTTCCTCTCTCTTCGCTATCTTACTGCTTCCCTCCAGGAATTCTCGCGTTTTCTGAGGTAATTCCGCTCGCACGGAGGCGCACTCGAAGATGTGGCTGAATGTCTCCTTCTCGGCGTTGCATAGCCTGCATTTCTCGGTCTTCAACCAACTCTTGCAGCACGGGAGTCCACTGCCTAACCTTATCCTAGTCCATGTTACCTTTTCTTTGTAGGGTAGCCTATCATCCTTCAGATACTGCTCCAGCCCCAGATCATTCTTCACTTTTCTATAGTGGGGACTATACGTTGACTGGTCAATGCGGTTCCAGTTCTTTTGTGTCTCTTGCTGAATTTTCTTTTTCATTGCAGCCTCTAACTCTCTTCTTACCTCCTCTTCTCTATCTTCTAGGATCATCTTCAAGACTCCTGGGCTTCCCACCTCTTCTAACGCCTTCTCCATCTCTTTTCCCCATTTTGAGGCGTTTCTATTTAATATGCCTCTGACGCATTCTTTTAGGCAGATCTTTGGCCATCTTCTTTCTTCCATTGCAACGATCCGATATATCGTCTTGGCCATCCTGCAGAAATTCCTCGTCTCTATGCTCCAAATATCTGCCTCTATCTTCCATAGATAATCCGGGGTATTTCTCTCTAAACCTAGGACTCCCTTGAAATATCTTCCAAGGATTCGTTCCATTTCATCCGACCTCTTCCAACCCCAAGTTTCCAGGCCATATGCTTGTATTGAATATATGAGCGAGTCATAAAGTCTTGCTTTTTCGACAAAACCTCTCAGTTGGCTCCTCCTATAGACGGACCACAATTGATTGGCTACTCCTAAAGCCTTTCCTGCCTGCGTCTTAATGTGTTCCCGTGGAGATCCGCTTGCTGCGAACTTATGGCCAAGGTAGTTATATGATTTCACCGTTTCTAACGCTTCGCCCTTGTACTGCCATTTTTCGCCCTCTCTCCTTCTTCCGCTTCCTTTCTTGAACACAACTATTTTGGATTTTTTAGCATTTAGAGTCATTCCGTTCTTCTCTGTGTATTTGCTTACTATTTTGGCCATCTCTGTCATTTCTTCTTTATCTTCTGCTAGTACCACCATGTCATCTGCATATTTTAAACAAAATATCTTCGTTCCACCTATCACCACTCCCCCCACCTTCCTCTTCACAAACTCATCTTCGAAATCGTTGACATATAAGTTGAAAAGAATCGGGCTCAATGGGCAACCTTGTCTCACCCCTCTATTGGTGAAGAATTCCTTAGAAACCGATTCCTTTGTTTTTATTTTGCAGCGGGTTTCCCTGTACAGCTCTATCAAAAATTTTAGAAATCTTCCCCTTAATCCGACCTTAATCAACTTCTCTATCAAAATTGTTCTCTCTACCGAGTCAAATGCTGCCTTGAAGTCCAGGAACATAGCGTAAACTTTTCCTTGTTTAAATTTCAACTTTTCATTTATTATTGAATTCAGGATGAAAATATTATCACCTGTACTGTGTCCCCGTCTAAATCCTGCTTGGCTTTCAGTGAACACTTCATTTTCCTCACACCATACTCTTAATCTTTTGTTAAGGATGTTTACCATAAGTTTGTAGAGGCTAGATAATAGGGAGATGCCGCGGTAGTTCTTAGGATCCCTGATATTTCCTCCTTTATGTATTGTTATTATCTCGCTGCTTCTCCAGCATCTCGGTAACACTCCCTCTTTCCATATCTCATTCATTGTTTGGAGAACTGCCTTTATCTTTTCTTTGTCTAGCATTTTGATGAACTCATTTAGGATCTCGTCTTCCCCCGGTGTTTTGTTTTTCTTTAGATTTTTTATCTCGTTGATAATTTCCTCTTCCTTTAGGTCCTTATTGATTTCCATTTCCTCCCCCTCCTCGATTTCCTTGGCATCCATCGGGAAATTTAAACTTATGAATTCTTCGGATCCGTATAGCACTTCCATGAAGTGGTGTCGCCAGATCTTCACATCTATGTCTTCTTCGCAAAGTTTCCTCTTCTTATTCTTTCGGTACTTGTTAATAACTTCCCAGAAGTCTTTATTGTTCTTACTGTTTTTTATCTTTTTCCAATCTTCCTCGATTTCTTGTCTCCTCCGCTTTTTTATTAACCCCTTTAATTCTTTCTTCGCCTCCACATATCTTTTGCGGTCACCCACCCTATTTGAAATCTGGAATTTCTTTAAATACCTCCGTGCTTCCTTTCTCTTCGCAATGCAGTCTCGATTATACCACTGTCTTTCTTTTCGTACTCTCTTCAATTTTAGCTTTTTCGCTACTGCTTTCATCAATTTTGTATATTCTTCCACTCTTTCTTCCGCGTTCATGTTACACCAATCTATTTCCTTCCAGCTTTTTGAAATCTCCTGTTTAAAAGATTTTTCTTTCTTTACCTCCCATCTTAAAGTTGCTCTCTTAATTATTTTTGCTTTTTTTGTTTCTTTTCCTTCTTCCAGAGAGACCAACAGTGGCTGATGATCTGAATACTCCGAGTCCCCCACCATAAGGTCTTTGATGAACCCGTATTTTTCGATTGTTAGAATATAATCCACCACTGATGCTCCGTTACCCCCTATAAAAGTGTATTTTCCCTCCCTATCTCCATCACAATTACCATTCATTATTTTCAAACCATATTCTTGACACAACTCAATTAATTTTTTCCCTTCTTCGTTTATAGTCTTGTCCATTGATCTTCTTCCTTCTTCTTCATTGACTTGCACCTCTCCGATTCTTGCATTTAAGTCTCCTACTATTGTCATATTCCGTTCGTTGGATATTTTTTCGATTTCCTCCTTTATATTCTTTACTGTTCCCTTCATTCCCCCATTGTTGTACACAACGAACACCTGACCTGTCTCTATTCCTTTCTTCCAAGTAATCATTAGTCCATCTTTCCATTTACCGATGTTATATTTTTCCTTATACTCGTTCTTTACGGCCACTAGTTGACCTCCTTTAGCTCTTCCCCTCTTTTTATTTCTCACCGCTAAATCTACTTTGAACACATACTTATTTTTTAACTTATTATTTATCCAGGCCTGATTTTCTTTCTCCATCCACGTTTCAATCAAAATTATTATATCAAAAGTTGTTAAGAAGTTCCAAAATTCGTTGTCCTTGTTGTATAAGCCGGCCGTGTTCCATATAATCATCTTTTTTGGTCCAACAGCTACGTCTGGCCGTGGTAACCTTCTTGTCCGAACGTTGTTGTTTTCCAGTTTTTTGACATATTCCCCTCTTCTTCTTTTTTGTATTCCCGGCCCGCTTCAAATCTGTATTTTACCAATCTACTCTCTCTATGTATGGTCAGGACATCGCCTCTCATATACGCAGTTTCACCTCTCGCTCTTGCTTCCACCATCTTCTCTCTCAGATGTCTTCTTCCTTCTCTCTGCTCATATGTGAGGTCGTCCCCCACAAATATAGGCGTATTTTTTAGCTTGAACTTATTCTTCATTATTTCCACTTTTTCGAATTCATTGGCCACTTTGGCTTTTACCAATCTTGTTCTGTTTTCCGCCTTTTGTCCCAGCCTCTCGGCGCACTCAACTCTCACATTGCCCAATCCCAATTGTTCACTTATAATTTTGCTAATTTTTTCTTTTGTCACATTGTTGTTTTCCTGATTTTCCTCCTTTATTCCCCTTACTATTATATTTAATCTCCTTTCTTGTTTCTCCCTTCTCTCCTCTCTCCTTTTGCAGTCCACAATTTGCTCCCTCAGCTCCTCCATCTCAGCCCTCAAACCCGCCAACTCTCTCTCTTTCTTCTCCCTCTCCTCGTCCATTTTTCCAGTCAATTCATCCAGTTTCTTGTTTGTTTCTTTATTCTCTCTTCTGATCATCTTCATTTCCTCCAGTATTTCCTTTAGTAAGATGTTCTGGTCGACTCTCGCTCCATGTTCCTCTTCCGCTTTTCTTTTCAGCGATCTTACCCCATCTTCATTGTTAAAAGTAGGTTGATTTTCTCTCTGCACGAATCTGTCGAGGCTACCGGTGCTACCCTTGTCCTTTGAACCCATTTTTTTTTTTTTTTTTTTTTTTTAAACAATCAGCAATTAATTTAATTTTTTTTTTTTTTTTTTTTTTGAGTTTTACTGAATCATTAGTCTTGTTATTAACCTGGGTGACGTGAGGAGGGGGAATCAAGGACCCAATGGATGCTTCACACCGCCGCGGCTCCTCGGGGTGTCTTACGGAAAGAGAGCCTTGGATTTTATTTATTTTATTTTTTTTTCTCAATACTCAATTTTTTTTTTTTTAACTTAAATTCTATACTATTAAAGTTATGTATTAAGTTGATAGATATTTATTGGGAGTCAAAATAATAATTCCATACTGCACTCAGTCATAAAATAGATATCTAATATTAGCTAAATCGGATTAGATAGGGATTATATAAAAAGCAAAAAAAAAAATTTACTCAACTTCTCAGTAAATTTTTCAAAGAAACCACTCCTGTACCAAATCCTGGGCCGCCTCGCCGGAGAAGGTATCTCAGCACTACTCGTTGTAAAATTTGCTTCTCGGGGGTGTAAATATCTTCAATATCGGATGCAAATATACCATAAAAAATCACAAAAAAACAGAGAGCGATCCACCGCACGCCTACACTTAGCAAATCCACTCAGGAAGTCTCTCTATTATTTATATATTTCATTATTTATATGCATACTACGCACACTAATACTGTTGATTTCAACAAAATCGCATAAAAGAGATTTTTCAACGGGCCGGATAAAGTAAGCAAAAGGGCCGGATCCGGCCCGCGGGCCGGCTTTTGCCCACCCCTGATATAATGTATATTTTTCGTGGGCTCTGGATAATTCCCTTTAAAAGACCGCAAAATTTGATTTCCAAATTCAAACAGACAGAAAGACGGACAATCTGCATTTATTTCAAATTTCCTAAAAAAAAAAAAACTTTATTTCCCCTCTTTCTTTTCTTTTTCGCTCATTCATCGATAACACGGATAGCGGTAGAAAATTTTTCACACGAATATCCCACCCTTTCTTCCCTCTCTCTCCCACTCACACACAACCATAATTTCTAAAAAAAAAAAAAAAAAAAAAAAAAAATTGATTAAGATAAAAATCAAAGACATTTAATTCCTCATAAATTGGATTCATTATTCTTTTGATAATAGTTCACATAATTAAAGGGAAAGGGAAAATTATGTCATAACAGAGAGAACAAGGCAATAAAGATAAATAAAAGGGAGAAAGAGAAAAAAAAATCATTTTTCATACCAATTGCTGCCTTTACGCTTTTAATAAGCTTTAAAAAAAATGACTGCACTAAATAAAAAAAGAATGACAAAGAGGGGGGCGTTAGTGCAACCAAAACATTTAATTTGTACATTTTAAATTACAAAGGTGGAAGAATATTTATAAAACATTGAAATTTAATCCTGTTAAAATTAAAGAATAGTGAAAACAAATTATATTTTATTATCTTAAATAATACAAATTAAAAAACAATTTGATATGTGGTGGGATAATTCATTTACGTTTTGGTTGCTGGAAGATAGACAACCATAATGGCTTGAAAAATAACAATTAGAACCTGTTTTCATTTTTACTTTCTCTTACCTCTATATATATAGAGAAAGTATTGGATTCATGTCAAAAATTCGATGTCGAGATTTTGACGGATATACACTTTTTGAGGTCCCCCGAATCCAAAAAAGTGTTTTGCGCAACATGGTAGGGGTGTGTGTTCAATTTAACGCATACAGGAATTGATCTAGGAGGTTGAAATTTTATATTTAATTTAGGTACCCCCCTAGGGCGTGAAAATAAGCTTTTATTCAAATACTCATGTCTCCTCATACTCAAATGGGGAGGCTCAAAAAGAATTTTTCATTGGAAAGCATTGGGTTCATCTCTCATTTTGAAATATTTATTTTATTTTTTTTTTAATTTTCCCATCTCTCTTACCTTTGTAATAGGAAGTTGTGTTCTGTGCTTGTCACACCATATTTTTCGTGTCGACATATATTTAGTTACGGTACATTCGAATTTCAAGATGTAAAATTTATAAGTATGCGAAAATATTTATATTTTGTTACTATGGCAAACATTTCTCCTATCTTACCTATGAAGTAGTGTGAGGGACAATATTAAGTCCCACCCATGCGTTTTCTACTTGCGATTATTTCATTATTTTTAAAAAAATATTATATATTTTTTAATGGAAACTTTCATGGTTCAAACCTAGAAAATTTTCAATAAACATTTTCATTTTCTTTTATAAAAACAATGAAATAATCACAAGTAGAAAACGCATGGGTGGGACTTAATATTGACCCTTAATATATAAGAGTGAAGCGGCCTTCAAACAATTTTGAGAGTAAAAAGAGAATATACATTTTAAAGAGGATGCAAAAAAGAATTGATTTTTGAATTTTAATCAAAATCGTTTGAGCGAATTTCGAGAAAATCGAAAAAAGCTGAAAAAGTACATCAGTAAAGTACTAGTACTTTTTGGCCGATTTTGTTTAAAAGCTTATTTTCAACTTCCAGACGGGTGTCTAACTTAAATATAAAATTTCAGCCTCATAGCTCAATTATTTCATGCTTAAAATTCCACACAGACAGACCATATCCCGAAAACCCCTTTTTTGGATTCAGGGACCTCAAAACGTGTGTATCCATCAAAATATCGACATTGAATTTTTGATATAAATCCAATACTTTCTCTCTATATATTAACAACACATATACAGGTAAGAGAAAGTAAAAAAGGGCGGTGAGTTTTTATAATAAAACCACATTCTTTATCATTCATCATGCTTAAATATATATATATATATTTTTTATATTAATAAATGATTAAAAACAAGTCTTTAAGTAGATTAACTTTCAAAAATATATTACCACAAAAAAAAAAAAACGATTCCATTTTTTTTATCCTGTTTGCGGGTTATGCAAAAGAGTAGTTCCATTTTAATACCATCGATTGGCAAAAGGACACATGTATATGGGCAAATAGGCTATTGTAAAACAGAAGCGATTAAAGGGGTCAAAAGGGAGCACGAGCAGGCCTATATGTTGCCATCTATCGACCTCGAAGGGAATTATCAACAAAGAGGGGTGTGTTTCTGTGTGCGGTTTATTTTTTTTTTAGGGGAGATTAAAATACATTATCTAATCCCCAACACACACCTTTATTTCCTTATTTGAAGATAGAGGAGGTTCTCGTTAATTTCCTTTTATGGCTTATCAAAATGGGTCCATATTGAGTATAAATTTATTTATTTAGGGTTGTTTCAGTTCTAGTCAACTAGCAAACACAGCAGCATCCTATTGATCTCCAACCGTAGATCTATCTCCTCTTTCTTACCCAATCAATAACAACATCCAAACCCCCGAAAAATAATATTATATTAATTAAAAAAAAAAAAAATCAATGAACAAGGATTCTTTCTCTGATTATTATCAATATTTCTTGATATCACCTCTAGATTAAATCAATAAAGAAAAATTATTAAAAAATTTTGTGGCGCAGTGCTCATTTACTTATCCATTAGATAGCAAATTATTGATATAGTAAACAAGAACACGCTTAACAATCGACTTAAAAAATGAGTTTTTCACTTATTATTAGCTATCTGAGGTAAAAGGAAAGATTTGTGAAGTTAGTTACTTAATAAAGACATCATTTATAAAAATTATTAAAAATTAAAAGAATTATTCAAAGCTAAATAGCTGTCGGGCTTGGTGTAGTTGGTAGCCTGCCTTGTTTACCCAGGGTCGAGAGTTCGGAGCCCAGGCAGTCCGATGATTTTATTTAAGCCATTTGCAGCAGGTCTGCATAGTGATCCTTTAGGGGCATACAGGGATACACACGCCCTCACCAGGGACACACAGGGATACACATGCCCGCACCAGGGACACACACAGTAGATCGAAAGTGACCAGAAGAAAAATGTGTGTCCCAGGTGCGGGCGTGTGGATCTCTGTGTGTTCCTAAAGGTTCACTATGCAGACCTGCTGCGGGCGTGTGGATTCCTCGATCATTTTGAATCATTTGTACTCTGGAAAGTACAGTTTGTCAATTTTCTTTTATTTTTATTTTGGGTAGTGAAAGTGGGTAGAACAAAAAATAATTGCATATACAATATCAAGGGGGGGGCCAAACATAAAGTGCTTAGAGGCCCCACACGATCTTAATCCGCCACTGTGTACAGTATATTAATAGGTAAACGAAATTAAAGTTCATTAATAAATTTTCCCTTTTAAAATATTTTATAAAAAATATAATAATTTGTTTCTTTAATAAAAAAAAAAAAAAATTATCTACAGCATAGCTACTTTTAAAGAGATAGATTATAACAGGGGAATAAAATGAAATTGGAAAATATTTGGCATACTCCTTCACCTCATATAACTCCTCAAGTTCGTGAATTGTAGTGGCTTAGGGCAGAGGGTGTGGTGGAGAACGTTTGAGGGTTGGAAAGTTTCTCTTTTGCTCTTGCTAGAGTCATGCAGGGTGAGTTATTGGCTGCGTGCATGATCACCGTGGCAAACTCGAAACCACTACCACCAACCACTACACTCTCACTTTCAATGTATACATATATATATATTTGGATTAAAATTGACTCTGCTGGGGCTATATTTGCTTCTCTAGTGTGTGTGTTGGGAGTTGGCTTGGTGCATATTGGTACCGCAACCACGAGAATCATATCTCTTCCAATCTCATTCCTTACTAGAATAAATATATATATACACTCGGGGTATTTTGCATCTAAATAATTTATTTAAAAAAATTATTTGCATCACGTGATTTTATCATATTCTGATTTTTATATATACACACTATATACATGTATCTATAATTAAAAAAAAAGAAGTTTTTTAAAAAGTTGTTGTTCAATAGGTTAAATTAGAACAAACTTTCTTTTTTTTTTTAAACATTCACACTTTTTTCTCATTCACACTCACATTCACACAGTCTTTTCGGCAACTTAGGCCAAATTTAAGACATTCTAATTTAAGCCATTTGGTATCCAAATGGCTTAAATAAAATCATCGGACTGCAACAAACTTTCTTTTATTTAATAAAGGAAATATACATGTGATAATCCAAAAAGCCCAAGGGAGTGGGTTCTGACCCCTGGCAGTCCGATGAATTATTTGGATACCAAATGGTATAATTAAATAAATATGTTTGAACTACAATTAACTGTATATAAGTATACCACGTGCTATCAAGTATCTGATTAATTAATTTATTTTCCCAATTATTGTTATTAAAAATAAAAGATATTTTTTGGCATAAATCATGGTTTATTTTAGTAAATATTAATACAAAAAGTGTTATTAATTACAATAAAATACAACGTTTCGGCTGTTAATTCTGCAGGTAGTTGCATTCACTTTGAACAACGAACACTACTATCATTTGAAAGTTTGCACCTAGAATGGCCTAAGATGCCGAAAAGACAAAATAAAAATTTTTGTATAAATTTCCATCCAATGTCCTGAGTAAAAAATGATTAAAAATGATCGAGGGATACACACGCCCGTAGCAGGTCTGCATAGTGAACCTTGAGGGACACACAGACATATATATATGCCCACACTTGGTACACACAGGGATACACACGCCCGTACCAGGGACACACACAGTATATCGAAAGTGACCAGAAGAAAAATGTGTGTCCCTGGTGGGGGAGTGTGTATCCCTGTGTCCCTAAAGGTTCAGACCTGCTGCGGCGTGTGGATCCCTCGATCATTTTTAATCATTTTTACTCAGAGTGCTAAATATATATATATTTTTTTAATTTCTGGACAAAATTTCAGCAAATATTTCTTGTTTTTAGAAGTCCATAGCACTCCCTAGTGGCCGAGAAGTTAGAGATGTTGACAAATGTCAAAATTGGAGTCCGGAGGAATAAAATAAGCTTTTTTTATTTTTATTTTGAAATATATTAATTGCATGCATATTTTATAAAATATTTTTCATGATTATTATTCAAAATCATTTCTCTAAATACTAGAGACTTTTATTTAGTATGTCTTTATTTGTTCTATCCGATTTTGTATGCACAGCTATCCCAAGAATGTGAGATATGTTTAGGCCTTTGATGTTGATTTGCTGTTTGATGACTCTTTGTTGATGTTTATGAAGCATTTTTCTAAAAATTCTCTCTTCTGTCTATTTTCTTCCCTTATTAGATTTTTTTTTCGATCTTTATTGTTGTATAAGCCCTTTAGGGTATTTTTTGGGTTTCATGACTACCTGAATTTGGCGTTTGTCCAGGATCTTTTTAATTATTTCTGTAACACCTCCAATAAACTCTGGTTTTACTCCTTTCGACTCCAATCTCATATACCCAGCAACCAACCTAATTTAAATGTCAATATTGATACTCTTAGGGCCAAGGGGTGCGGATTCGGATCCCATGCAGTCCGATGATTATTTATTTAAATTATTTGTATAGTAATGGTATAAATAAATTTGCCTAAAACCCAATATATATATTTTTTTTTAAATTTATTTATACTCAAAATTACAAAAATTAAATATTATATACAAGTATTTATTTATAGACTTGGTCTTTGTCCGCCTTGGAGATACAGGAAGTAAAATATTCTAGTTTTTTCAAAATTTGAACTCCGTACCAAAGACCACCTATATGCCCACGCTTGCAATGCAAACATGACTAGCCCTTTTCAGTTACTGCTATTTAGGAAATCTCGAAACTCTCCCTCAGACAATTTTTCTCCTCCCAGCCACCTCGAATACCCCTCAAAATCGGACAAACCGCTACTTGGGTTCGATGTCAGTTTGGTATCCGGGAGATGAACTTCCTGCCGATTATGCCTAAACCCCAATATATGTAATATATTAATCAATATACGGTATATATCAGGAGTGGCCAACCTGCAGCTTGCGAGCCACATGCAGCTCTGAAGGATTTTATTTGTGGCTCTCGGTAAATGTTACTGAGAAGTGCTGCCACCAATTATTCATCAAATTTTAAAGAATTACCAAGAGAAGTAAAATAAATGTGTTTAATCTTGAATATTTAAATTCAATACACATAATTTGTACTTTTATTTATGTTTTCAATAAATATAATTTCTGTAAAAAAACTTTTTTATACCTTTTTTGCATACTTATTAAATACGTATTTAATTGCGGCTCTCGAAAACTTTCAAGGTGCTTGGCCACCCCTGGTATATATCTTTTGAAAACCTTTTTTTTTTTTTTTTTTTTTTTTTTAAAAACATTCACACTTTTTTCTCATTCACACTCACATTCACACACACATTCATACAGTCTTTTCGGCAACTTAGGCCATTTAAGACTTTGACGATAACCGTTGTAGAGACAGCGGCGTAACCAGCCTTTGAGGACGGGGGGGGGGCGAAGCTCAACTAGGGCGCCGATTTTCCAGGGGGCTCCGCCCCCTGGACCCCTTTGCTCGCCTTCGGCGAGCAATTGCCCGCCTTCGGCGGGCAAGTTTCTTGCATCCTGTAATTTCCTCAGCGAATTTGTTTATATTTACATGTTTTTTAATGACACCTGTATGATTTTGTTTTGATTTTTCTTTGCTTTTACGAAAAATGTCGTTTTCTTCTGTGATTATTTCAAAAACTATTCAGTTTTCGGGAAAATATCAAAGAATAAAAACTTTTTAAAATAGAGTATTTTATTTCGACGGGCATGCAAATGAAATTTTATTTAAAAATTGCTAGACATTCGTTCATTCATTCACTAAATCTAGGGCGGGAATGGGCGGGTTTGAAAAAATTCCGGGCGGGCTAGGGCGGGCCTGAAGAATGGTAAAAGCCCTTTCATTTTGAGAAAATCGAAAAAAACTGAAAAACTACATCAGTAAAATACTAGTACTTGTTGGCCGATTTTGATTAAAAGCTTATTTTCACGGTCCCGGGGGGTGTTTAATTTAAATATAACATTTCAGTCTCATAGCTCAATTCCTTCATGCTTAAAAAAATTTTGAATTTCAAAAAATTAAATATTAAGGCTTATATGAATCCTGAGTAAATCTCAACAGCATAAAACATCAAATTAAGGCTTATATATTGCAAAATGAAAAAAATTTTTAATTATAAAGCCTCTACGTTATTTATTATTTTTGGAATTAAATTCATTTAAAATAGTAGAATTCAAGTTGTAATATAATTTTAAAAGAAAACAATCAATTTTTTAAGACAATCGATGAAAAGAATATGATAAAATCACATACGCTGGGCTATATCTTAGAGGCCGTAGGGCGCCTATGCCGGTTTCGGGGGGCGCCAAGGGCTCAATGCGCTTGGGGCGGGGGGGGGGGGGCTCGAGCCCCCCTCGCCCCCCCCCCTGGTTACGCCACTGTGTAGAGAATATATCTATTGTGGGGTCAGGCATTTCTATTTAAGCCATCTGGTATCCAAATGGCTTAAATAAAATCATCGGACTGCCTGGGTCCGAACCCGCGACGTTTGGCATAGGAGGTAGGAGCGCTACTTACTACGCCAAACCCGGGGGCTTTGAAAACCTATATCTGAATATTTTTTTTTAATTTTTCCATCTCTCAACAGAGATTAACTCCAATTACAGAGAGACGGAGGAGACAATGGCAATGTTTGAAAATTTTCATGGCAAGTGGGATTTGAACCCGAGTTGTATAGCTAGAAATCCACAGCTTTTTTTTTCTTAAAAAAGACTCACACTTTTTTCTAATTCACACTTACATTCACACACACATACACACAGTCTTTTCGGCAACTTAGGCCATTTAAGACTTTTACGATATCCGTTATATTCCTAAAATATATTCATGATTTTTGCGACCGAGGAAGAGAACAGGCCGACCCGTCGCACGGTCTGACGCCTGTTGAAAATATAGAAGGGGAGAGACAGACATGCAAAGAGCAGAAGTACTGCCAGTCCCAGCTAGGGCAGCTCGTGATCGCTATCCACGTACCCACAAGATGTGAGCCCCTGAGCTAAAAAAAAGGTCCGCCCACTCCCGCACTGCGGAATCAATAATGGTGAGGACAGAAGACGATATCCGTTATAGAGATTAATATACATATTAGGGGTCCAGGCATTCTTATTTAAGCCATTTGGTATCCAAATGGTTTAAATAAAATCATCGGACTGCTTGGGGTCCGAACCCGCGACTTTTGATATACGAGGTTAGCACGCTAACCTCTATACCAAACCCCGAAGGCAATCCACAGCTTATCCGATTAGCCAAGAGGCTCACCTATTGTTTATTTTCGACAAAATCTAACTAATGCAAGGAATAGGCAATTTCATGAATTAGTCGTATCTTTGATTTTAATAAACAATGTAGCCACGCGAATAAGCAAGGTAGATAGAGTAGCAGTCGGAGCGTGAACGTTGTGAGTAATGCCTACTCACCAGGCGCTCCCAGTTGATAACAAGTGAATCAACTCTTCCAAGAAATCGTACCCCTTTGATTTTTTTTCTCTTAATAATAAAGCCATTCATATCCAACCCTTTTTTATTTTTTTTTTTTATATACACTCTTCCATTCTGGAATGTAAATTCCAAAAATATGACTATACTCTAATTTTCTTGATAGGAATTTCTTATCAAATTGAATTAACATGTAGTTTATGCTTTTATATATAATATAAAAAATCTGGTGTGACTGGCGCACAGCACACAACTTTCTCTTACCTTCGGTAATCGAAAGTTGTGCACTGTGCTTGTCACACCAGATTTTTTGTGTCGACATGTATTTAGTTTCCTACCAGTAGGGTACAATTGAATTCAAGATGTAAAATTTATAAGTATGGGAAAATATTTATATTTTGATACCATGGCAACCATTTCTCCTATCTTTTCTATGGAGTACAAGAGTAAAGTGCTCTTCAGAAGATTTCAATCACAAAATGAGAATATACATTTTATAGAGAATCTAAAAAATAATTGATTTTTGAATTTAAAAAAAATCGTTGGAGCAAATTTTGAGAAAATCGAAAAAAACTGAAAAAGTGAATCAGTAAAGTACTAGTACTTTTTGGTCGATTTTGTTCAAAAGCTTCGTGTCACGTCCCATGGGGGTGCCTAACTTAAATATAAAATTTCAACCTCCTAGCTCTTTTTCGTTCTTGAGATATTTTGTTCACAGACACACAGACAGACAGACACACAGACACACAGACACACAGACAGACAGACCATGTCGCGAAAACCACTTTTTTGGATTCAGGGGACCTCAAAACGTGAAGATCCATCAAAATCTCGACATCGAATTTTTGACATGAATCCAATACTTTCTCTCTATATATATATTACATATATACATAGGTAAGAGAAAGTAAAAACCGAATAGGACACTTTTCATCAATATGGATGAGGCTCAGAGAAATAAAGAAAAGTTATACGATATCGCTTTTAGTTTACAAAATTGAATACGTGAATTTTGTCCGTATCAGTTGAATTGGTCAAGTTTCCTTGAACGTTAAAAAAAAAATAACCAGAGAGAAAGTTATAATAAAATAAAAGGGGAGGATCATAAAACATATATCCCATTTTAAATGTCGTCGGTGGAGAGAATAAAATAAAATAAAATAAAATTGCATGACAGACACAATTTGAGCCAATAAGTAAGTTTATATTCGAGGACATAGAGAGGGATCTTAAATTGTGCTTGTTATATTTTTTGTTTTTGTTTTTGTTATATACAAGGAAGGGTGAACTGTCTCCTGGTCTTTTAGAGGGGACGAAAGGAATTTTCATTGGAGAGGAAATTGACAAACAAACAACTCTTGGGTGATCTTAAAGGACCAAGGAGTGGAAATAAAAAAGCATTTCATTAAGCATTTTATTTCTCTGTTCTTTTTTCAATGAAATTAAACGCCATAGATAACTAAATTCGAGGAATATATTTCTCATGTAAGTTCAAAAAATTATTTAAATAAAAATCCAATTAATATAGATTCCAAATAATATATTTAAAATGGTGTAGTAGTGAAGCTGTTACGCATGTTTTTGCCGATAAGATGGCGTTATGTGTCTTAAAAAGTAAGAAAAATAAAAACACCTATTACGAAAATTTGCCAAGAGATGTCAGAATGGTAGAACACTTAGGCCATATAGACTTTAACTATTTTTATAGGTCCAGGTACATTTATTTAAACCATTTCGTATACAAATGATTCAAATAAATATTCATCGGACTGGCTGGGATCCGAACCCGCGCCCAGTGGCTTTACGACTACCAGTAGTGAAATTTAATTAAAAGGATTTCGCCATATTTATTAGACTATACGTACCATACATGATGGAAATAGCTTTAAGACCATTTGAATTTTAATAAGATTTTAATTATGATATAACATTAAAAAAACAATTTTAGTAAACCATTGGGACTTTCGAATTAAGCAAAATAATCTGTCATTCATTGAATTAACTAATTTGATTTAATATCAGGCTGGGATGAGTAGAGTAAAGGGGTTGGAGAGTAATAACCAGCAGTTTATAGCTCCACCTGACGTCCTTTTATTTGGCAGATATTTCGATGCGTAGAAAACACATCATCTTCAGTGCCGCGAGGATATAGTAGGTGGGCTTAGTCTATTTATATCAAATGCCTTAGGGGCGTTATACATAACGGAGGTGCCTTCTCTAAGCTGATGACCGCTCTGTGTCCATAGCAGAATTAATCCAATCCTGCTATGGACACAGAGCGGTCATCAGCTTAGAGAAGGCACCTCCGTTATGTATAACGCCCCTAAGGCATTTGATATAAATAGACTAAGCCCACCTACTATATCCTCGCGGCACTGAAGATGATGTGTGTTCTACGCATCGAAATATCTGCCAAATAAAAGGACGTCAGGTGGAGCTATAAATTTGCTGGTTATTACTCTCCAACCCCTTTAACTAATTTGATATTGTATTTTGCTCAACATTTCTAAAATTGCACCATTTAATTAGATAATGGGGTATTGCTTATTGTTGGCGTAAACACATCTAACAATTATACCACACATGTTTTCCATTGGATTTAGGCTGGCTACTAAAGTTTGCACGTGCTATTGTTTTAACCAGTTAAAAGTGCTACGGCTGTAATGCACGGAAGCGTTATCTTTAAACGCTGATGACGACGTGAAAATGGTAATAAATTAACTTTCAAAACATTTTTCTATTATTCATTTTGAATGAATGAAAAGTCAAAGAAATTTTTCCTTTTGACCAAAAGCTGCCCAAAAACATACGCGAACCACCACCAAAATTTCTACGTTTGAAGTAGCAAGAATCTTTACGCACATCTCGCCAATAATAGCTGATACGCTTATAATTTTCATTAGATGGAATAAGCTAGTATTTGGCGGGATCTGCGTAAAGAACCTTGATACTTCAAACGTAGAAATTTTGATGGTAGTTCGCGTATGTTTTGGGCAGCTTTTGGTCAAATGGGGAAAATTTCTTTGACTTTTCATTCATGCAAAATGAATTCAGAATAATAGAAAAATGTCTTGAAAGGTAATTTATTACCATTTTCACCTCGTCATCTGCGTTTAAAGATAACTTTTCAGCAAGATAACGCTCCCGTGCATACCAGCCGTAGTACTTTTATCTGGTTAAAACAACAGCATGTGCAAATTTTACAGTGCCCGGCGTGCAGTCTACCAGGGTAAATCCAATGGAAAACATCTGGAGTATAAATGTTAGACGTATTTACTCCAACAATAAGCAATACGGCCCCATTAATGAATTAATGGGTGTAATTTTAGAAATGTGTATCAAAATACAATATCAAATTAATATATCATTGAAACAAAAGACCTTATGTACTTAAATTTAATTCTCCTATTAAAGCATAATGTTTCAACTAGAGCCAACGGTTACCAGTTTAAAATTAATACCAAATTAGTTAATTCAATGAATGACAGATTATTTTGCTTAATTCAACCTAGTAGAAAGTCAATCGTTTACTAAAATTGCTTTTTTTTATGTTATACCATAGTTGAAATCTTATTTAAAATTCAAATGGTCTTAAAAGCACTTCCACCCTTATTTTGAATTTTTTTTTGTTTGGTTCATCCAAATTAATTACTGGATATGTTTTTTTTTTTTATTGAAAGATGGTAGGCCCCTAATGTTTATTTTATTAAAAAATATTTTTAAATAATTTTTTTTTTTTTTTTTTTTTTTTTTTTTTTTTTAATGGGGTGGTCTTTTAAATTATTTCCGTCACTGTATATAAAAAATAAATTTCACTAATGATGGAGATATTTTTTTTAACCTCGAGCAAAAAAATATCTTTAGAATGCACGTTTACTAATATACATTGTTATTCGATATTTATTATATTAATTATACTCGCATACAATTTTGGGACTAGTGTAATTTATTTTAAGTGTACAAAAACAGAATTCATAACAGAATGTCCCCCCCCCCTCTCTCTCTCTTCTATCTTCATGCCTCTCTTCGTTTTTGTTCTGGTTAATTAATTTACTCTACTCTAGATATTTTAATATAAATAAATAATTAGTATAT
>JAKCPI010014183.1:0-12690 GCA_023213315.1 Euborellia annulipes | reverse complement strand
TATCGGATCAATTAAATAATACATCCATTTTCACTTTTGATTACAATATCATCATCTATTGGTCGGTTAAAAATGCCAAGAAAGGCTGATTTTCCAAAAAAAAAAAAAAAAAAAAAATAATAATAATAATAATATATTATACAATAATATATTAGTCTATATAAATGGTTAATATTTTAAATTTTAATATTATATATATTAATCAATATAATTGTGGAATATCACTTTCTAATGAATATAAATAAAAGAAAATCGAAGTGACTGAACCGATTATACTAAAAGTGATTCGGGGTGAAAATTTTCCAAGTTTAACCCAATTAAAAATGTATCAGGTTTTTTTTTTTTTTTTTTTTTTTTTTTTTAAGCTCAATACTGCGACAATTCATCACAAATAAATAAATAAAAAAATTAGGCTATAACACATTTGCATATGCATGGATGAAGAAAAAACAGGTTACAACAATAGGCTATATAAAAAAAATTAAAACATTTTTTTTCAAAAGTACGTTATTTCCGATCTAGTTCTATTTTGTAAAATCTGGTGTGACTGGTTGCACAGCACACAATTTTCTCTTACCTTGGGTAATCGAAAGTTGTGTACTATGCTTGTCAGACCAAATGTTTGTGTCGACATATATTTAGTTTCCACCAATTACATGTAGGGGCCTATTAAAATTCAAGATGTAAAATTATTATAGGAAAAATATTTATATTTTGTTACCATGGCAACGATTTCTTCTATCTTTCCTATGAAGTACAATAATGCCCTCGGGGTTTGGCGTAGAGGTTAGCGTGCTAACCTCGTATACCAAAGAGTCGCGGGTTCGACCCCAAGAGCAGTCCGATGATTTTATTTAAGCCATTTGGATACCAAATGGCTTAAATAAGAATGCCTGGACCCCTAATATGTAATTAATCTCTATAATGGGTTTAAAGTCTTAAATGGCCTAAGTTGCCGAAAAGACTGTGTGTATTTGTGTGGGAATGTGAGTGTGAATGAGAAAAAAGTGTGAGTGTTTTTTTTTTAATAAAGAAAAAAAAGTACAAGAATAAAAGTGTCCTTCAAAAGATTTTAATTGCAAAATGAGAATATACATTTTAAAGAACATCTAAAAAACAATTGATTTTTGAATTTTAATCATAATTTTTGGAGTTAAATTTGAGAAAATCCAAAAAAAAGTGAAAAGTGCATCTGTAAAGTACTAGTACTTTTTGGGCGATTTTGATCAAAAGCTTCTTGTTACGTCTCAGGGGGTGCTTAACTTAAATATAAAATTGCAACCTCCTAGCTCTTCGTTTTTGGGATATTTTGTTCACAGACAGTGACATGAATCCAATAGCTACTTTCTATAGGCCTATATATACATATATATGTGAGAAGTAAAAGAGGTAAAAAATTAACTTAAAAAATATGGCAACAAACATGAATCAAAACAAGGTGGGAATGTGAAAAAAAAATATGGTATGAGATAAAGACATGAAGGTGCGAGAATGTTTAATGATAATGTTATTATAACCAAGAACTTTTCGTCTTTCTAAGAACAATTATTTTGTATTAATATAACACCAGTCAAGATGTCTAGACTCCGAAAGTTGAAAACACCTGTTAGGTAGGCACTTGAAATATCCGTCGATTTATTTATATAAGAGCATTTGGAAATTCAAAATCCATTTCTTCAAAATAAAGAGTTATTAACTTCTGCTGGTGAAGCATTAATAGTTTTGTTTCAAATTTTGAGTTGAGGCTTATAACAACAAGTTTAATGTTAAAGTTGGAAATTTTACGCTCCCAACTGAGAACAGAAGACTTATGATCGACTTATAGGAGATTGTTGCACTCAATATTCAGTTAATGGCTAAAGTCTTTAATGTTTAAAGAGAGAGAAAAATTATCATGAAAAATCTTTTGTGTTAAATTTTCTCTAGATAATAATTTTCCTATGTAAATTAATATGACAAATGTTTACATGAAATAAATGAATTCACAAAGAGTGAGAGTTGTTTAATGAATGCAGTTGTTATTTGTGTTGTTGACTTAGAGGTAATGAAATTTAATTTGTCAAAGATGTTAAAAAAAAATAAAAATAAATGAAATAACTAATGTGAAGAGGAAAGTTGATAAAGCTAATAACACAATAAAGTAATATGAGAGGGTAGATGAAGTTTTATGAAAAATTATATTGCGTTTTTTTTTTTTTTTTTTTTTTTATAAAAATTGAAATTAACTCTTTTGTTCGAATTGTAATTAGAGTATTTCAACCACAAAGAAAAAGATTTAATTAATTTAATCGATGATAAAAAAATTACATACCATTGCAGTGGTTGATAGAATAATGATTAGAGAGAGATGAATTACCCACCTGAAACAAAAAATAAAATATAATTAGCAATCAAATTTATAATAATATTGTAGTAGTATTAAATTTTCAGAAAAATAAAGCCAGCTGTATTTATTAATTTCATTTATTAGCTAATATTTCAGGTTAAGCCATTCCACTTAAATATCACATTGGGAAATTAATTTTTGGATAATTGCATTTAAAATGGACATCTGATTTTATTTATCCAAATTTTAGAAAATAATAATTTTCACAGAGAACAGATAAAAAGAACAAAATTTTTGAAATAAATCACAAGGCCGCTTCCCAACTTTCCCCGCTTCAATATCTATATATTCCACCTACTAGGGTGCCGAGGAATACTATAACAAATATTTTCTTTCTGAATATTTCTGTCTTTAAAAGAGAAATAAGTTATAAACAATTAGTTGATCATTCTAATTAATTAAGCAAGAGAGAGCGCACGCTTATTTGTTCACATGTATATACATATTATACATGTACTGTGTACGCTTTGACTAACTCCGGGACGTTAGACAATATTGATAGACTCTAGATGGGGAAAATCATTTTTTTCAAGAATGTCTCGTTGAAATGTTAATAAGATTAGTCTGCAAAATGATTTTTTTTTTCGAGCCCCAACATAATTCCTTCAGATTACTTAAGTAAAATGACCTTCTGAATCCAAATATGACCTACGTTTCCCTCCACCCCGTTTTCGGAGGGGGGGGGGGACAATCCCTAGTTATCTCGGTCACTTTACTTAAGAATCTGAATTATGTCAGGGTTTTTTTCAAGTCAACTAATGTAATCGGAGGCCTTTATTTAGAAAAAAAAAAAAAAATGAAGGAAATTGCAATAATTTGAAAGTATTTGAGAAAAGACTGTGTTTAGTGTATACTAGGGTAAGTAGAGGTTAGATATGCAAAAAAAGTTTACCAGTATATTAAAAAAAAAAAAAAAAATATGATCCATCAACAAAGAAAATAAAATGTACCAAAAAATTACATACATGAAGGCTGTTTATGTATAGATCTAAGTAAAAGAATTAAAAAAGAAAACCACTACAACAAAAAAAAAGTAAATGAAGGGCTAATAGGCCTATAATGGCTTAGAGGTAGAGCATTAGCTTGCCAAAGGTCAAGGGTTCGAGTCCCGTCCCAGGCGAAAAAATTTATTACAATTGAATTGGATACCAATCAATTGAAATAAATAAGGGACGGGGTCTAAATGGCCTCAGATGCCGAAAAAGACCTAGGAAAAAAGGCCTATGTAAATTTACTCCAATAATCCTTTTAAGGGATTATATTATTATATCATATTATAGTTCGCTCACTTATGAATGCAAAAAGAAAGAAATTTTCTCGTCAACGCAATATTTATGCGATAGGCCTAGTGCATAAAAACAGTGTGCATTTTTAATTAAATATTATTAATATAATACAGTAGATGATAGATTTAATCTACTATTATTTAATTTTCAAAGGAATTATAATTAGAAACCCTATCGATTCCCAATTTCAAAATTTTCGCATTTGGATAAAGAGATAGAGAGAGAGGGGGGGGGGGGGGGGTAGAGAGGAGCAAAGCATGGCATTATAGGATTGAACAGCAGAGATAATAAAGAAATTTTTTTTGTTTTCGTTTAAATTAATTTGGTAGTAAGAGTGGGTCTGGGGGAGTTGGGAGGGACATATTAATGAGTTGAAACACATCTCCAATTCCCTATTAGCCGCACAGTGACATTGAATTGTGATCTAGCTCTGGTATAACTACATATATCTCTCGTTCCCCTGTGTGTTCGCGTTGTGGTTTAACGCTTAAAGCGAGGAATAGAGTGGAGGGATGGGCTCAATGGAAATTCAAGTGCCATATAGTGTATGTGTTTGTTTGCAAAAGAGATGGACCCCGTTTTGGTAAGTGTGTAAAAGGAAATAAATATTCCTAGTGCATGAAAAGGGATTGTGTTTTGGTACTTAAATTGTGAGGGGGAGAGAGAGTAGGGTCAAAACCAATTGCCTGGGAAATTAATTAACACTCCCCACTCTCTACCCGCTTTCTCTCTTTCCCGTTTAGTTAATTAATTGTTCATGACAAGAGGGAGAAAAAAAAAATTATGGATCAAAAACTGAATTTATGCTTTGTTTCGTTTTTAATGATTGACTACTCGTCGAGGGGTTAATGTTCGGTTTCCAGCCAAGCCGATTATTTGAATTTGATGATAATTGAAATAAATAAATAAATACGACTGATTGTTTATTGCAAATTATAAATATAAAAGTGACTTGTAACCTTTTTCCAAGTTTTAAAGAGATAAAAAATTATTTGAGAGATCAGGAAGACTGTCAAAACATTGTTTAATTAATAAAGAGTTTAAACCAAAGTTTGCCCACAAGTAACCGTTTATAAAATTCTTATCTACCCCCCACCCCCTTTAAAATATAGGCCTACTTAATTTTAATATTCAAAAATTTAAAGGTTTTAGGAAGAAATCACAATTCAAGTACGAAATTATTTTAATTATTAGCGATTATTTAGATCCTTGTACTTGATGCATACTTCAAAGAGGTTTTTAAAGACTGGTTTAAACACTATCATAACTACTGAATCATAGAAAATTTCGCAAGGTTTGGTTGATTAGAACCATTACTGCCCCCTCCCCCTCCTTCCGCCCCAAATGAATAAATTTCAAAAAATATAAAATATTTTTCATAATTTCTAATAGCGTTTAATAATTTTAATGGCGAGTTTGAACCTCATATATCCCCTCCTGAACTCAACGCCATCTCTTACCCCCTAGAGTAACCAGCTTCTGAATCAGCTACTAACAGTTTTTCGAGACGCGCACCTTAAGGTTTGTTAACATAAAATGTTTGTGGTAAAAAAAGACAAAAGTTTTTTTTTTATTTTCCTGTTAAAATAATTTTTTCGTTTGTTGTTTTGCAATGATTTTTCTTTTATTTTCCCAAAGGTAAAAAAAAAAAAATAATTAAAAAGAATATACAAGTGTAATCGGATTTTCACTTATTATCAAAGAATAAAAATTTATACAAAAAAAAAGATATTTTTCCTTTAAAGCAATACTATTTAACATAGGAAAAAAAAGCCACGTGTTTAACATTTGAGACAGAAAAATTTAATTATATAAAAAATTCCATTCATGTTGTTTAATTAAACAATGGCATTTTTGATAGATTTTTTTAAAGAAAAAACCACAAAAGTGGTAAAAAATTATAAGTAAAATATTTGACATAGAATTATAATTTTTCCAAGAGGTGCTTGGTTATAGTAAAATAAGAGGTTTTGTGCCTTCTAAATTGATTGTTTTTCGCAGAAAGCTTTTTTAATTTTTGTATATCATCGGATGAATAGCATCGATTGTTATTTAGAAATTAACAAACGTAGTCTGCTTTGGAGCAATTAAAAATTTGTTTAATGAATAAACAAAATAAAATAAAGTAAATAAATGAATTAAAAAGAAGTGTGTACCGGTAGATCTATTTTTTCTTTAAATATTTTATTGGGCCGACGTTTCGGTCTCGATAGAGGCCATCTTCAGAGCCCGGTAAGTGTCAAGGAAATATATGTAATTTGCATTAGGCAGCTATGTGTAATGATACTCATCAGTTTTCAATTGAAAGATCTCTGACTCCAAAAGTTGTAAGAAATCTACAATTTTAGGGTAAGGAGTTTATACCAAATTTCATCGATCAGGCTGCTTGCGTTTTTAAGAAATCGTGTTCACACACACACACACACACAGAGAGAGAGAGAGAGAGAGAAACATCACTCCAAAAGAATATACGAGATTTATTTTAAAGTACGTTTAGACGCCCCTCCTACACCCCCTTAAAATATAGAAAGTTGAAAAAGACCACAAGCAGTTTGTAAGAATTAGAAGGGCCAATGGGCGTAACTAGAGAATTTGGCTGGGGGGGGGGGGCCGTGGGACCAGATATCCTCCGGGGGGCCTGGAAAGCCCCATATTTTTATCAATTTTTTTTGGGGCAGGGAGCTTTCTGGGGGGGGGGGGGGCGAGCCTTCTGCCCCCCCCCCGGCACCCTCTAGTTACGCCCATGGACAGGATAAAGTAATGCAGATTTTTAGTTAAAATAAGGGAAATGTTAAAAAAAAAACTCAGTTACGAATGAAGTTAATATATTATTAAAACTCTTTTAAATTACTATAGCAAAAACCGAGGTGGATTAATGTATTTTCTAAAAATAAAGCTACTAAAAAAAAAAAAAAAAAAAAAATTCATTTACTTAATTGAAATTAAAAGCATTTGTTAAATTTTTTTTAACTTGATTTTTAAAAGCGATCTGAGTCCGTGAGAACATTTTTTTGTACGTTTTTTTTTTTTTTTTATTACTTAAAAATGAAAGCTTTCCACGTAGATAAAAAAAAAATCGAATTATTGACAGTTCGCAGGAAATAATGTTTATTAAAGATATTATACTACCACCTAAATGAACAATTGGCAAAATGCTAAAAATGGAAAATAAATCTTTTATTTGATTAAATATTCAAAAAGATTAAAAGTCCGCTTAACGGAAAATCGGTGTTTCAAGTAATGACTATTTTTTTTTTTTTTTTTTTTTTTTTTTTTGACCTGAACTTTCCAGATGGATGTTTAATTTGAAATTCAAGTTTAGAATGAGTTATTTAAAGTCTAAAATGGCGCAGAAAGAGAGTAAGAGAGCAGAGAGTCTTTAAAGAGATAACTTAATATTTTAAAGATTCATACCCTAACGTGTTATTTTTTAAAAACCTTTTTTCCTCATATTAGATGCTTTTTGCTTGAAGATTTAATATTCGATAGAGATAGAAAGAGAATAAGAGAAATGGGAAAACAACATTTGCTGGATTCTATTTTACTGTTTTTGTGCGTCATAACAAATATGATATGTATTTATACACCTAGATTAAATATTAATATATACACACAATAGAATTCAAAATACACTATATTTACGTATTTCATATTGAAGTCAGAGGACAAAGGTAGGTAAATAGAAATAAATAAAAATAAAATAATGTATTATTTTGTAATTGATTATTTTGTATTAATAATAAACTAAGGTTGATTTTTTAATTAACTCGGCATTCTATACAGCAATATCTCGCTTTTTATCAATCATTTTGAATAAATAGGTACGGGTTCTAATGGACTCAGATGCCGAAAAAGATTATAAAAAAGTTCGTTTAGTTTCAAAATATCGTAGAAATCGTAATATCGTAGAATATCGTAGAAATAACAATAAATAAAATAATTATAGGCTAATTGGTTTCAAGAAAAATACATTCCTTGCCTTCCCCAAGTTTATTATACCATAGGAAGTAGGGGAGGAAAAATTATATGTGGTGGATCATTATATCAAATTTTTATATGTACATATGCGGTACTATTAATGACCACCTTTATGCTATATTTCAATACGAACTGATGATGAAACATTAAATATATCTCGAAAGGTATCCGTAGTCGAGAAGCACATAAAGGCTCTTTTATTTGGCTGAACCTGCCCTGATTTATATATTATAAATAAGAGAAAGTAGCCCCCGGGTTTGGCGTAGTAGGTAGCATGCATCCCTCCTATACCAAACGACGCGGGTTCGGACAAGCCTTTTGGATACTAGATGGCTTAAATAGAAATGCCTGAACCCCCTAATAGATATTTTCAAAACATCGGTTAGGGCCTATCGTCAAAAGTCTTATATGTCCTGAGTTGCCGAGAAGACTGTGTGAATGTGTGTATGAGTGTGAGTGTGAATGAGAAAAAAAGTGCAAATGTTTTTATTATATAAAGAAGGGAAAGTAAATAAACTGACTGATCGCACAGCACACAACTTTAATGACCACCTTCGGTAAACGAAAGTTGTGTACTGTGCTTGCCACACCAGATTTTTCCTGTCGACATATATTTAGTTTCCGCCAGTATATTAGAATTCAAGATTAAAATCTCATGCACAAGATAGATAAATTCTTGGTTATATACAAGATGGCAAATATAATTTTTCATATAGGGCCTATACTGTATATATATATTTTTTCATCATCTTTTATATAACCAAGAATTTATCTACCTTGTGCATGAGATTTTAATTGGTAGACTGGTTCACACTAAAATATTCAGAATTCAAGATGTACAATTTATAAGTATGGGAAAATATTTATATTTTTGTTATCATAGCAACCATTTCTCCTATCTGAAGTACAAGAGTAAAGTGGTCTTCAAACAATTTGAGGGAAAAATGAGAATACACATTTTAAAGAACATCTAAAAAAATAATTGATTTTTGAATTTTAATCAAAATTGTTGGGGCGAATTTTGAGAAAATCGAAAAAAAAAAAAACTGAAAAACTACTTCAATAAAGTTCTAGTACCTATTGGGTGATTTTGATCAAAAGCTTAGTGCCAGGTCTCAGGACTTAAATATAAAATTTCAACCTCCTAGCTCAATTTCTCCTTGCTTAAAATTGAACACACCCAAGCAGCATTTAAAGTTTAAATGACTACACTGTTACCTTGAAGTTAACTTTAAAGTAATTTTTACCAGAGAGCGCAACGTATTTGTATCGGTATGGATACCGGATAATTCCCAAAGTGGGGAATAGGATTGTGGTCTTTTTTACCACACAAAAACTTTAGCTGGAACGGTAATAATCACGTTACAGATTCGTAATAGGTACATAATGGTTACGTGAAGGTTTGGTAATTTTTCCCAATTATTTGATAGTTGAACCTCGGCTTTCCATTCGTTTATATTCGGAAATTATTTTAAAGAAATGGCATCATGCAAGTTTATCAAGAAATATGTCTATTTTAATGGTAAAAGAAGATGGCCGAAAAATGTTAAATTTTATTCACAGGCGAAAGAGGACATGGATTGGAAGAAAATACAAACGCTCGAAATTTTTTTGATAAATATAATGATTATACTTCGAATAAAATTGTGCGCCCTGACAAATATGTAGTTTTATGAATATTTTTTTATAAATGTCAAAATAAATAAAACCAACATTTTCAAAAAAACGGCTAATAATCATGTTTAATTATTTTGGTAGGTACAAATTTACATAAGTTTGTAAGTAATGGTCTTTATTTATCATAAATTATTGTTTATTTCATTAATTGGCAGGTTATTATTATTTAACCATTATACAATACCACATCTTTATTTAAATATTACTTTAAAGTATTATTTTTCACTTTTAAGTCATTTTGACTATTTTTATAGTAAGAATTCCTTAAAAATAATACTGAAGAGACATTTTTACTCTACAGTGACAAATATTACCTTTTAGTTATTTTTATAAGTTATTTTAGGTGAGACTTACTTATAGGTTATATTAAAGGGTTTTTTTTATGGGAAAATAACTTAAGAAATTACGTCGAAATTTTATCACTTTTGCCGTAACAAAGTGGTGGCTGCTACTTGATTTTATTACTTCAAAGTAATTTTTATTTTAAAGTAATATTTGCCACGGTAGCGCTACTAACATTTTTACTCTTGAGTAAAAAAAAACTTATAAGTAAATTCTTTGAGTAAATTTCACCAAATATTTACCTATGAATATTACCATTAGGTAGACAACTTTGAAGTTTAATTTGGTAGTAAAAATAACGTTATTTTTCCTGTGCTATTTACTTTAAAGGAAATTATTACTAAAAAGTTCCATAAATAAGTTTAATTAACTACATTTTTCCTCTCCAAAAGTAAAAAAAAACTTTATGCTAGTAATTCTTACGGAAAATGCTGCTTGGGGACCATGTCGTGAAAACCACTTTTTTGGATTCAGGGGACCTCAAAACGTGTATATCCATCAAAATCTCGACATCGAATGTTTGACATGAATCCAATACTTTCTCTCTCTATATATTAACATATATATAGAGGTAAGAGAAAGTAAAAAGGATGCAAAGGAGTTTTGATTTCATAAATTTATAAATTATTTTTATAAATTCAGATTTAAACGACACTTTATTTTCCTCAAGACGATTTGATTGATCGATTTTTCGTTTTCTGTAGATGAATGAATGATATTCTATACTTGAATTTTCAATGAGACAGTTCAGCATATTTTGGATGTTATGTGAGAAATCGAAGAGGATAAAATGATCCCTGCCAATGACATGTCCATCTGACATTTTCCTCTTAAAATTAAGGGGAAAACAATTTATAAAGGGAAATATAAAATAGTTTATTTTACATCTAATCGACTTCTGGCCTAGTCTGATCAGTGTACAAATAAGTTTTAAATATATATGATAAATAGACAGAAGCTATACTGTATTTTATTAGGATAAAAAAGTTACTAGGAATTAGGCAACCTTGGTAAACACATTCGTTTTCTATAATTAGGTGGAGTGAAATAAGATAGAAAAGAAGAGGAGGGGAAGAGATGTGGACTCTCTAAGTCATGTTATCTTAATAAATAAATAATGCCGTAAAATAAAATACCAAAATTCCATTTATTGAGCTCCAAATTTATCGAAAACCTGAATTAATTTACTCTTAAAGAAATTGACCAAATATTTATTTTTACAAATACCAATTATTGCAGTTTTCTGTTTTTGGGAATACCGAAATTACAAAGATATTCCTGTTCATATTAACATTTAAATTTAGTTATAGTATTATATATAAGCTTAAATCAGTTTTATTTAAAATTAACATGAAAACTCGCCCCCGGGTTTGGCGTAGTAGGTAGCGTGCCTACCTCTTATATCAAACGTCGCAGGTTCGGCCCCAGGCAGTCCGATGGTTTTATTTAAGCCATTTGGATACCAGATGGCTTAAATAGAAATGCCTGAACCCCCAATATATATATTAATTGCAACGGTTATCGTCTAAAGTCTTAAATGGCCTAAGTTGCCGAAAAGACTATGAAATGGGTGTGTGAGTGTGAGTGTGAATGAGAAAAGGAGTGAATGTTTTTTTAAAATAATAAAAAAAAAAATTGCATCTTTAAAATCGAATGTACCCTAACTGGATACATGTCGACACAAAAAATATGGTGCGACCAGTCACATCAGATTTTTTCGAATTTACATTTATACAGTAATATATAATAGGCCTAAATATATTCAAAATATTTCAGAGAGAAAGGGGGAGGGGGATTTAGACTTTCACGATTATTGTTATTAGAAATAAAAGATATTTTTTGGCATAAATCGTGATTTAAATTTTAATAAATTTTGATACAAGAAAATGTTATTAAATACTGTACAATAAAATACAGCATTTCCGCTATTAATTCTGCACTACTAAATAGAAACCGAAACGATGAATATTATTGTATTTAATAACATTTTCTTGTATCATAAATTACTAAATTAAATCACGATTTATCCCCAAAAATGTCTCTTATTTCTAACAAAATATTTTGTTATCAAACAATTTTTTTTTAGAATCCGCCGGGAAATTTAAATTTAAAAATTAAAGAGTATTTGTGAATTTTATTATTATGAAGAATGATTATAAAAGGCAAATAAGCTAGGCTTCGCTTTTATTTTTTTTTATTAATTTTTCAAAGGTCGAGGCAACAATTTCAAAATAAAGGGGTTAATAATCATCATCCATCCCCAACTTCTAACTTTCTAATTCCACTCACTCCAAAAAACTTCTCTTTTTCGAGGATTTAATAAAGCTGTAGACACAAAGTGTGTTATAACTTAGTTCTCAAAAAGCGTCATTAAATAAACAAAATTAATTTTTAATTAAATTTATGTTCTTTTTTTTTTTTAATTTTCATTTTATAAACAAATTGGTCTTTCAGAGTAGGATTTTAATATTAATTTATTCCATTGTCACAGAGAATAATTATTTTTTAACTGTCTCTTTTAATTATTTTATTGTATGAAATTTATAAAAATTTCCCTTCTCCATTGGATTTTGATTTGGCAAGTGATAAGAATTTGATTAAACAAAAAAACAAGTCATGTCAAAAAATTTCCTGCTAAAACAACTGTATCAATTTATTCAATAATAAATAATGTTTGTGAATTATAGAATATGTAAAGAAGAAAATAGAAAGTCGGAAATTGAAGTTTAAATAAAAATTGCTTTCAAATAAATCAATCTCAAAGATTATAGTGTTTAGAAATGTATTAAATTGAAAACACGACAAAACATTATGGAAATAAATTATGATGGGAAAATTTTTTTTTGAATAGATATTAAAAAATATCAATATTTGAAAGGAAAAAAATTTAAATAAACATCATGATGTAATCATGATTTCAAATCGATCATTGTCAAGTTGTAGTTAGATTGAAGATATTTCTTTTGTGACTGGGAGTTCGAAAAATGGGCTATAAATTTTATTAAAAAAAAAAATATAAGT
>JAKCPI010014182.1:0-12529 GCA_023213315.1 Euborellia annulipes | reverse complement strand
AAGTTTGAACGATTTAGAGTTAAAAGAAGAGGCTTGCATTTAAATTTCTGAATTCTCTGAAAGATAAAAATTATTAATTTTTTTTTGATTCTTCAAGTTACCTGAAAGAATATCCGCCATTGAAGTCTGTTTCTTGATTTGAACGCAGAATTGGAATCGGTGTTGGCGTTTGTTGCTGCTGTAGCGGCGGCTGTTGAGGTTTCGCCGACACAAGGGTAATGAACGCCACAAGAACAAGATAACACATCTAATGAAATGCAAAAGAAGCAATCATCATCAATCATCTGCTCTCCTCGCAAGGGTGAGTGTTTTCTACGCTATTACGTATTCTTTCTTACCGAAGTCATCATTAGTTGTTGTGATAGAGAGTGATCGGTGATGTCAAACCCTGGCGTGTTTATATACCTCAAGCGATGTTTTTTTTTTCTTTTTTGTTCTCTCCTGATCGGTTGGTCCCCTCTTTCTCTCTTACCACCTCTCTCTCTCTCCTCGTCCTCTTCTTCACATAATTATATTGATATCTCATCAATAGGTCCCTTTACTAATTCATACCTGGGAAGATCTTTGCTTGCCTTCGGGGCCATTCAACCTGAGATGACATATGACCACTAGAGAACGATACTGATAAAATTTAATGATTAACATTAATCTTGTGGAGGTGAAACTGGAAATGTCGAAATTTTTGTTTTATAAGGACAATAAATAATATCCCTTTTTAAAAAAACAAACATTACTTGAAGGAAGATTTTTGATGACCAAACAAAAGCTCCTACTCCTAATCTCAATGATAACAGACAGACAGAATAACTTTCTTGAAAGAATTTTAACGAAATTTTTAGTTTAGTCCAGTAAATTAACAATCAAACACACATAAACGAGTAGATCTATTCTTGGACTGCTGAAGAGGTGTTATTTTCAAAGAAGACAAAACAATTTAAAAATTATCTCAGAGTATTTTGGCTTGGCTGACAAGTATGCGCAATTGGACTTGTTTCGGCTATAAAACGCCGTCATCAGAGCCATCAACTGCAATTACAATTTGTATATAACAAATAAATCAACATGACATAAGATCTTTCTCATTTTTCAGGTTTTTGTGACAAAAACGAGATTAAATATTAATTAAAGAACAAAGTATAATCGTAATTGCTATCTGACGCCTATTATACAATATTATATCAGGTTATAAAATTTTGTATATTTTTTTATATGAATTTGTAATGATTTCAAATTTAACCATTAACGATAATTTTTCAGATTAATGAAGATATTTTTACTAATAAAAACGAATTCCGTATGTTTTGGGCGATTTATAATGTGTATTTCAACACTTTAGTTAAGAGGTAAAACCAGTGGCGTAGCGAGGGGGGGAGCATGGGGGGTCATCATGCCCCGGGCGCTACTCACAAGGGGCGCCAAATGGTCCTCAAAAAAAAAAAAAAAAAAATTGCTGGATACTTGCCGAGCGCTCCAGGCTGATGCTTCCTATACTATATAAGATCATCATGTATGACAGGGACACCTTGAAAAACTTCCATTGGCACTGAAGATGGCAACCGTTATGGTTACCGAAACGTCTGCCTAAATAAAAAGTGTAAAGGTGTTCGACAACGCTGGTTTTATTCTTCCCAACTCTAATTTTTATTTTTATTATAATTGATTTCTGGAAAAAATATTTTAAATTTAATGCCAGTGTAATATAATTATTTTGTATGTTTTACATATAATATTATATGATTTTCGAAAGGGGGGGCGCTAAAAAGATATTGTGCCCCGGGCGCGGAGTTAACCTCACTACGCCACTGGGTAAAACTGAATTATTTATTTATGTATATATATATATATATATATATTGAGAATCTCTAATCTTGTTTTTGTCACAAAAACCTGAAAAATGAGAAAGATCTTATGTCATGTTGATTGTATTATTGTAATTGCAGTTGATGGCTCTGATGACGGCATTTTGTAGCCGAAACAAGTTCAATTGCGCATACTTGTCAGCCAAGCCAAAATACTCTGAGATAATTTTTAAATTGTTTTGTCTTCTTTGAAAATAACACCTCTTCAGCAGTCCAAGAATAGATCTACTCGTTTATGTGTGTTTGATTGTTTCTTGAAAGAGTTCAAACTTATCTTGATTTCTATTTCATTTGATATAGGCATAATAAATTTATTATATTCAGGAGAAGGAGCAGGTGCAGCCAAAATAAAAGCCTCCGATATTTAATACAATTAAACGAGACGTTTCTTCAGTCCCGGAATTGGTCAATAGGACAATACATGTATCATATGCCCTGGCGAGTCGTACTTATTAAGTGAGAATGATGATTAATGAAGATTTTGGCTGCACCTGCTTCTTCTCCTGTCTATAGAAAAACAGCCACTGATTTCATTGATTTATTTAATTCATTTGAACATAAATTATCAAATATTATTATTGAAAAAAATATAAAATTTAATTTTTTTTTTTTTTTTTTTTAAGTGAAACTTTTATTACATCGACATCAATTTTTTCGCCCATCTATCAGCATGTCGCGTTACAAGTCGTGACGACACCAACTAATCACCAGGTTTCTTCGCATAGACTCCGAAACTACTGTACCGATTTTCATTGAGTTTTTTTTTTTAATGGGTAGAAAATATTCCGGGGGTGCTTTCTAGGCTATCATTTTATCAAATTAGGGGTGGGGGAACCTCCCTTATCAGGTGTTCACAAATCTCTCACTCGATTTTATTAATAAAATTTAAAATGACATACTGGCTGTGAGTGTTAACTATTTCTATTGGAGTGGAGTCAGCCAAAGGAATTAATAAAAAACAATTTTTTCTGTTAACGTTTCGAGCGCCAATCACGCTCTTCCTCGGGACAGTCTAATGTCAATTTTTACGGATAGTAGTAAAATGCGTATCATTTGACATCAATAAACTGAACTTGACTTAATACAAATAATACAAGATTTGTTCAAGTATTGTACAAGTAACCTTGCACTCACTCACACACATGTCTGTTTTATTATTGAAATCATTAGCTAAATCAAAAAATGAACAAATCTTGTATTATTTGTATTAAGTCAAGTTCAGTTTATTGATGTCAAATGATACGCATTTTACTACTATCCGTAAAAATTGACATTAGACTGTCCCGAGGAAGAGCGTGATTGGCGCTCTAAACGTCGACAGAAAAAATTGTTTTTTATTAATTCCTTTGGCTGACTCCACTCCAATAGCAATATTTAAAATGACGGTTCTCTAGGATGTAAATAATTGAAAAAATAGTAGACCTCAGAAAGTTATATCGCCCCACCTCCCTCCCTCCTAAAATTTATTTTCCACTAAATTTTTATATTATGATGCAAAATTACATTTATCTGGACAATTCTTGGTCATATCCCGAGATGCCGTCCGCCAGGGAACCCTAACTCCGCTAGTTTATTATAAGTCAAGATTAAAAACGCGATTTTAATATCCCTAAATCGAATAATTTTCTGTTAAATGTTTACGTTTCATAAAACCACACAATAATTGTAATATACAGTAATTTCTTAATAATCTTAAACGCCATCCTTTGATATTTTCTAATGTCATAAAAACAAATGTCAATTTGTTGAGGTAATGAACACGAAAAATAGATGTAGATTATGTTATATCTTTTAGGGTGGCACTTATTTATCAAACTTAAAATTCTGCAATGGCAAAAGTCCTCAAATTAAGCGTTTAAACCACGTCGAAATGCTAATGAAGATTAGCATAAAGTCAGTAGCGTAATTAGGTGGGAGCAAAGGGAGGATCTCGCCCCCCCCCCCTCCGCCCCGGCACATCAGGCCTTTGGCACCCCTCGATACCGATATAAGCGCCCTAGGGCATCTAAGATTTATGATATTCTTTCCAAAAAACTGGATAGTTTTCTTTTAAATTATGTACGGGTATATTACAACTTAAAAATTCTGGTGTGATGGCGCACAGCACACAACTTTCTCTTACCTTCGTTAATCGAAAGTTGTGTTCTGTGCTTGTCACACCAGATTTTTTCTTTTTTTTATTATTTATAATTTCTTTATTAAAAATCAATAAAAGAAGATGTCGAATAAAGATCTCAATAAAAGAAAACGTTTCGGTTTTAATTAAATGATGCCATTTATTTATTTGGATTTCCATTTGCATCCTCCTGAACGATCAATCCAAGGATTATTTGGACAGCTACTTCTCGTTGAGGATCTTCTTTCTTAACATTTGTTGCTCTTCAAATATTATATAAGACAAAGTCAAATTAAATAAAATTGATTCGATAAAAAATAAAAGTTTTTATAAATAAATCTCGATACGAAAAAAATATTAGCTAGCTATTAAATTTCATTGGAATATTCATTACAATTTGTATTATATAAGCAGAGGCTTCTTTTTTTTTAAGGCGTTTAGATCAATCACTATAAATAATTGCATTTCTGGGCCTATCTATGGATTGCATTTGGGAAGTTTAAAATAAATGCACAGAGATCAAAATAATTAGGATTAGGATTTTATTAACTTGTAAAGGTGTCTAGTGATGGACAATATTAGAAAGGGTTCATGATCCTTTGGCAACTCTCGATATTTTTTTTGGTGAAATATAAATGCACTTTATACCTTATCTACTTCTGAAGGTAACTGAAAAGTTTATAAAAACTTGAAACATATCACCTATTTATTTATTTAAATTGTTAATCCATCATTGCTATTCATTTAGAGGGAGAAATTGTTTTATTTTTGCCCTTTCGGCTACTGAATTATTAAATCGCTACCGGTGGACGTTCCACATCGTTGACCTATCCGAAGTGTCACCACGCTTGGTATCACTTAACAGCAACGATTGTTTTTGCCTCTGGCTTTTTTTTCGTTATCATCCCCCTTTTCATCAGCAAAATATGATAGCTATTCTCCCTTTCTAATACTTGAATGATCGCTTAGAATATTTCGCTAAAATCATTCCTTTATCAGGATCTATAGGCAGTGTACTTGTTAAAACAAATAAGTACACAAGTCACAGTCATCTTGCATTGTTGTATTTTTCATTTTATTTGTGCCAGTTGCGTCATTTGAGGACCCCCCCCCCCCTTTCTAAAATAATTATTAAAATTATTTTATAATTTTAATAAAAACAAGTTTGCCCCCCCCCCCCCCAAGAAAAAGTTGAAATGACGCCACTGTTTTGTTGCGCTGCGCGGAAGAAGCACCTTCCTCCAGAATAATAAGGAAAAGGGTCTAAAATTTTGGTTTATGCTTTTTTTGATTTACTATGAAATAAATACATACTAGAAATGAAAAAAAAACAATCTGGTGTGACTGTCACACAGCACACAACTTTCTCTTACCTTCGTTAATCGAAAGTTGTGTTCTGTACTTATCACACCAGATTTTTTTGTGTCGGCATACATTTTATTTAGGTTCCGCCGATATATTAGAAATCAAGATGCAAAATTTATGAGTATAGAAAAATATTTATATTTTTGTACCATGGCAACCATTTCTCCTATCTTCTCTATGAAGTACAAGAGTAAAGTGTGCTTCAAAAAAAAAATACTACAATAAAAAAGTAGATCAGTAAAGTACTGATTTACTTTTTATTTAATACTCTTTGGCCTATTTTGTTCAAGAGCTTATTTTCACCCATTAAGGGGGTGCCTAATCTTTCTATACTAAAAAAGTAAGAACAACCTGTTGATACTTTAGTCATTTTCTAGACTTTTCATTCATTTTCTAACTTATATTAATAAAATAACCCAATTTGCCCATATCCTGAATATTCTTTATATATAAAATTTCAACTTTCTAGCTCTTTAGTTTTTGAGATATTTTGTTCACAGACAGACCATGTCGCGAAAACCATTTGGATTCAGGGGACCTCAAAACGTGTATATCCATCAAAATCTCGACATGGGTCGTTTTGATAACTTACCTATCCCAACATTAAAATAGCCTCCCTATGGGGAAATACATGGTGTTTGTCCTTCATCTATTTTAATGTTTTTGATAACTTACCTCACCCTAACATTAAAATAGCCTCCCTATGGGGAAATACATGGTGTTTGTCCTTCATCTATTTTAATGTTTTTGATAACTTACCTACCCCAACATTAAAATAGCCTCCCTATAAGTCGCTTTGACCTTACCTACCCCACTCTCCCATAGGTGCTTGTCCTTCAGCTATTAATGCTGAAGGACAAATACATGTGTTTTCCTTCAGCATTAAAATACCTGAAGGACAAACACCACGTATTTCCCCATAGGAGGCTATTTTAATGTTGGGGTAGGTAAGTTATCAAAACGACCCATTGAATTTTTGACATGAATACACAATACTTTCTCTCTAAATTTATACATAGGTTAAAGAAATTAATTTAAAATTTCTTCAAAATGTAATGTTGTCTTTTTCGGCATCTGAGCCCATTAAGGCCGTATCTGTATTTTTCTAAATTAATTCTCTCGTAAACAATACTTGGAACATGAAGCGAAACTCCGACCTCTATGCTCTAGTGCAGAGGTCGCCAAAGTGGTCTATATAGACCCCCAGGCGTCTATTTAACGAAAGTGGGGTCGAAGAAAAAAAAACAGTTCTTATTAATACGCAAATCACACTTATTATTTTTCATAAAACTATTGTTACACCATGTACTTTAACTTTAATACATGTTTAAAATCATAAAATAAATGTACAAACACAGTATCTAATTATAATTAACAGAAAATTACTTTTATGGGGTTCGAGGGACATTTCAAAAAAATAAAAAAATAAAAGGTTTAAATTATCGTTATAGATTTTTTTTTTAAACTAAAACTTATGGTGTGACTAAATCCACAATCATTTTCATTTCATATCACCGATAGTAAGAGATGTGCAGTTACCACACCAGATTTTTTTGTTTCCTTTACTTGTTGCATTATTTTATTTATTTTATCAAAAGTTGTTTTCATAATAACACTAGTCGACAAGAAATCTGATAAGTGAACCTAGTACATTTTTTCATTCTGAATTCAGATATGTAGTTAAAATTTTTCAATCAGGCACAGTTTTAGAGATATAGAGCAAAATAGATTTTGATTGAAAATGGGCTCTAAAATGGCTTTTATTTAGAATATTCAAATTATTTTTAACGCCGCACCCCGTCAAATTATGCAGATAGTTAGAATACATATAAATTTTAAGTTTCATCCCAATCGGAGGTCATTTAGACGTGCCACAAACGGCTTAAAGTTTTAAAAAATCGAAATTTTCAAGATTTTTTTGCTTTGGTCACCCCTAATACAATTTTAGATATCCCTGAATGAAAAAAACATATATTTACGATATTCTATAGTTCTTTGGCTTTCTAAAAATCATTCATTCGTAAAAATCCGTTAATTATTAACGAAATTATTAACAAAAACGTGAGCAAAGAAAAAACACAAGTACACTCGCTGGACGAAAAAAATGGACTTCAATTGAATTAAAAAGCGAACCCTATCTACGAAAAGCTAATGTATCCTCTTGGAGCATAGGTTCACGGGCACTAACTTTATTATATATTATTAAAAAAAATATTTTTTTGAATCTGATATCTTTATTTATACTTCTAAAAGAACAAAAGGTCCATTTTTTCGTCCAGTGAGTGTACTTGTGTTTTTTCTTTGCTCACGTTTTTGTTCATAATTTTGTTAATAATTAACAGATTTTTACGAATGAATGATTTTTAGAAAGCCAAAGAACTATAGAATATCGTACATATATGTTTTTTTATTCAGGGATATCTAAAATTGTATTAGGGGTGACCAAAGCAAAAAAAATCTTGAAAATTTCGATTTTTTAAAACTTTAAGCCGTTTGCGGCACGTCTAAATGACCTCCGATTGGAATGAAACTTAAAATTTATATGTATTCTAACTATCTGCATAATTTGACGGGGTGCGGCGTTAAAAATAATTTGAACATTTTAAATAAAAGCCGTTTTAGAGCCCATTTTCAATCAAAATCTATTTTTCTCTATATATCTCTAACATTGTGCCTGATGGGGAAAAACTGAAATGATATTTGAATTCAGCATGAAAAATACTTCTAGAATTTCATATCTTCATTCTTGTGAAAGAAAAAAAGTTCATTTTTGTCGACTAGTGTAATTATTTAGGCCTTTTAAGTGAGTTTAGGGGGACTTCAAATCTCTCAGCTCTCAACTCATAAAAAATAATATTCTTTGAAATTGGCTGAACTCCTGAAGGAGTCAGATGAGATTGAAGTAACGCGCCTACTCGATAAATATTAGCCTATTTCTATTTTGCAATAAATTTTATGCAATTAGAAAATTGAATTTCTTTTTATTTAACTAAATAAGAGTAAATATCACCCAAGTATTAATTGAGTTACTTTATTTATTTATTGACTAATAGGAATCTGCTTGAAATCAATCGGTGAAATGAAGAGGAAAGAAGCCTCTATTGTTCTCTATCTATCCTTTAATACAAAACGTTTCGGCCAATTTTATTGTGCCGTCTTCACTTGTAATAGAGTTGTTAATACCTCTGTCCATAAACCATTCATTTACAATAGCCGATGTATAATGCAATGTAAATCTTCATCACCACTCGCCGCCCATCCCGGGAACAGCTCACTCTTCTTGACCTATTACACTGTGCGGGAAAATGAAACTTTTTTCCGGCCCCGAGAAAATTCCTTCAGATTCTTAAGTAAAATGACCTCCTGAATCCAAATATGACCTTCGTTTTCCCCCAGCACGTACCATTTTCGGGGGAGAGCCCCCTACTTATTTCCACCCTTTTTCGTTAATTATAGGGCCATGAATTAAATTTGGAGGGATGAAAAGGAATATTTTAGCCTTAACATTTCTTCAGAAGGTCTAGAGAAGTGAAAAGTTAAAAAACATTAACATTTGGATCCAAGGGGGGGGGGGGATGTGGGGGAGGATTTTGTCCATTAAAATGCAAAAAAATCATTGAAAATGATCGATTTTTTCTGATCATCCCTCAACTAAAAAAAAAAAAAAAATATATAGGACAAAGCGGGTGGGGTGTGAGCAATTCCGAAGCCCTTGCAAGAAGATGGAAGATTCACAGCTCAGTTGGTCAAATTGGCAAATATGCGGCTATAACCTTCATTTTTTTTTGGGCTGATCATTACAAATTTAAAGTTAAATATACGGTTTCTTCTATGTCCTTCAATATTGCCATATTTTACTTTCTCTTACCTATGTATATATCTTATATCTTATATCTTTTCTTTATATATATAATTCTTCTGTACGTGTGTATGTGACTGAACTCCTCCTAAACGACTGAACCAATTTTGATGAAATTTTTTGTGTATGTTTGTGAGAGTCCCGGACAGGTTTTGTTTCACAAATAACAATATGTTAATGAGTAATTAACCGTTAAAATAAGAAAAAAATAAAAATTTGGAGAAATAGTTGCCATGGTAATAAAATATAAATATTTACCCATGTTTACGATTTTTTTTTTATTTATTTAAATTTTGAATTCTAAAATATCGGCGTAAATTTTTTGTCTGTGTATCGGGAGAGTCCCGGAAAAGATATGATTCGCAAAAAATCTTAAGTTCATGAATAATTAACCGCTAAAATAATCTATATATTATAAAAATGAATTGGGAACAATATTTGTATGTACCGGTATGTATATAAGTAGGCGAGCAAAGGGGGGTCCAGGGGGCGCAGCCCCCTGGCTAGACGGAGGAGCTCCCGCCGAAGGCGGGGCTTTCCGTCTAGTGTAATATATATATATATAGAGAAAGTATTGGTTTCATGTCAAAAATTCGATGTCGAGATTTTGATGGATCTTCACGTTTTTGAGGTCCCCTGAATCCAAAAAAGTGGTTTTCGCGACATGGTCTGTCTGTGTGTCTGTGTGTCTGTGTGTGTGTATGTATGTGTGTGTGTGTGTGTGTGTCTGTATGTGTGGACAGATTTTTGGCATGAAGGAATTGAGCTACCGGATTGAAATTTTATATTTAACTTAGGTACCTTCCCACACGCTCAAAATAAGCTTTTGAACAAAATCGGCCAAAAAGTACTAGTACTTTACTGATGTACTTTTTCAGTTTTTTTCGATTTTCTCAAAATTCCCTCCAAGGATTTTTTTAAAAATTCATAAATGAACTATTTTTTAGATGCTCTTTAAAATGTATATTCTCATTTTGCGTTGAGTTGAGCCTTTTGAGTTGAATGCTCTCCTGGTGCTGACGTGTTTTTTGAGTGCTCCTCGATTCTTGTGCGTTTCGGTGGTATTTTTTTGACTTTCTTCACTGAATTTTTGCTGAGTTGTGGATCAAGCTGAGGACGAGGCTTGCGACCGAAAATTTGTTATCCAGTACATGGTGAGCACCGCCTTTTGAGCGATTCATAGAATCGGGCATTCATTCTATATATAAGTTGCACTAAGAGGATTATTTTGAACATTTTCTTTTGTCATCTATAAATAAAATGGCAAACTGCACTTTGTGTTCCCAATCAATTTCAAGAGAGCCTGGAGCGGGAGTGGGATGTGCCGTTTGTTCCCAGATGGTGCATTTAAAATGCGCTCAAATCACACCTGAAGACCTGAATTTTTTGAAATCGCAATCGAAACGTTGGAAGTGCAATAAATGCATAAAGAAAAACTCCACGCCCGGATCCCCCTCCCTAGACCTAAGGTCGCTAGTCAGGGGATGGCAGTGGGGGATGCGGCATCCCGTGATGTTTCGGGGGATGGCTCTCCTTCTTCGTCCCTTGTTGAGATGAGTGAAACGCTAAAATCACTTGTCGTATCGAACCAGGACATAACAAAGTCGCTTACATTCCTGCATGAAAAATTTGACGACCAATCCTCCCTGATTCGTTCCCTGGAAGAAAAACTCGTTCTGGCAACTGTAGACATAGAGCGATTAAGGGAGAGGAATGAGCGGCTTGAGGTGGAGAATGAGCGTTTAAGACTGAGTGTCAACCAGCTGGAGCAGGACGGCCTCGAAAGGTCTCTGGATATCCATGGGGTGCTGGAGGCGCAGGGCGAGACACCCGAGGCCACCGTCATCAGGGTGGGCCATCATCTCGGCATGAAGATGGGGCCGGAGGCGATCGAATCCTCTCACCGTTTTGGCAGGCCTGAGAGCGGCGGAAGGGCGATCTCAGTGAAGTTCGTCTACAAGAGAGATCGGGACCAATATCTGAACCTGAAGAAGGTTAAGCGTGACCTTTCGCTCGACAACCGCAGGATCTTCATCAACGAGAGTCTGACTGCTTATAATAGGCAGATTTATGCGTTGGCTCGTCGGGCGAAGGCGGCTTCAGAGGGACGTTTCAAATATCTTTGGATCCGAAACGGCTGCATTTACGGAAGAGCTGAGGATGGGAGAAGGCCCATCAGGATAAAAACTGAAAAGGACGTCGAGATGATCAAGTGACTGGACCGGCCTGAACGTGATATTGAATTGGAACTTAGTGAACTGTTTAGCCTTATTTATTCATTTAGTTATAGAATAAATCATTTCACTTCCCATCTATTAGTATTACTTTTCATCGGCTCTCATTATTTATTAAATCACTTCATTATGTCTCATTATTTATTAAATCATTTCACTATGTCCCATAAAATTCGAATCATCAATTTCCCTCATTATTTTTGTTATCATTCCATTGTAAATTCATCTACCTGCCTCGTTTTTGTCTTAGGGGGGGGTTCATGTACGGCATTGGCAGCTATTGTCGTGATTTTTTTGTTGTTAATAATTTTAATATTATACTGTACATTTTCATATGGGATGAATTATTTTCAATTTTGATTTTTATTCTATTGTCTATTAATAATTTAATCCTTTCAAAGTTTATAAGTGAATTTGTTATATTGATAGATAATATTTTCTTAATTGGCCACCACTGGCATAATCAAATGCTTATTAACTATTTCTCTGAGATTTCAAATTTATATTGTTTTATTTACATTCTGTGTTTGTATATTTTGATGCATTGCTCATTTGAATGTTTTTCCATGTATGTTCACTTTTTTGCTCCCGGATCTGTAGAGCGGTGTAGATATTTTGCTGGCCCATCGCGCCTGTGCTCATGCCGCCCGCTCGTCTGTCTTTCGTTCAACTCGGGGGTCGGGAGTTCCGTTCTTTTGACTCTCTCTGGGCTCTTGTTGCGCGCGCAGGTTTTGCTTGTCTCTGCAGGAGGTCGCCCTCTGGTGGTCCCCTCCCTTTTTGGGTCGTCTGCGTGGTCGTCCGGGTTAGCGAACAATGTAAGCCCCATATCATTATCTATTTGTATTACTATATTATTATATCACCCTCCCTTTATTTATTAAATTTTTCTATTTTTTATTTAATCCCACTTCTTATTCTATCCTCTTATTATTTATTAAATCTTTCTATTTTTTATTTTTTCCCACTTCTTATTCTGTCCTCTGTTTATTTATTGAATATTTTTATTTTTTACATTATTCGACCTTTTGACAACTTATCATTTTATCATTTCACATATCATTTTATTCTTTCACTATTTATTAAATCATTCCATTTT
>JAKCPI010014181.1:0-14013 GCA_023213315.1 Euborellia annulipes | reverse complement strand
GTTGTAGAGGTTGTTATGGTGATGATATATTTATTATTATTAAATAAAGTATTCGTTATAAAACATGGTGTCAGAAGTGAGCTTTTTGAATTGAAATTTGGGATTTTAGGTTTAATTATTGTTTAAAATGAATACTGCAGTGGAAGAAACTTCTAAAATGTATGTAAATGTTCCACCACCAAAGCCGATGAGTTTTGAAGGAGATAAATCAGAAAATTGGAAAATTTTTAGAGAAGGCTGGAACAATTTTGAGATTGCTTCAGGTATGGAATTGCTTACTGAAAGAAAGAGGATAGCAACTTTATTATCTGTGATGGGTCAAGAATGTTATAAGATATATTTGAATTTAAATTTGCCAGAGGTGGAAAAGACGAAAATTGCAAGTATTTTAAAAGCATTAAATGATTATTTTATTCCAGAAAGGAATATTATTTATGAAAGGTTTATGTTTGGTTCAGCAAATCAAGAGGAGGGAGAAGTTTTTGATAAGTATTTAATACGACTGAATCAATTAGTTAGATCATGTAAATATGAATCATTAGCAGATGAAATGATAAGAGATAGAATTGTGTTGGGAGTAAGAGATCAAAGATTAAAAAGAAGATTATTACAGGAATCAACTTTGGATTTAAAAAAAGCAATAGATATATGTAGAGGTTTTGAATCTACAGAGACAAAATTGAAATGTATGCAAGAGGTAGAACAAAAGGTTGAAGGTGTTAATTTTAGCAAAGAAAAGTTGAATACTAGAGTTAATAATAATTATCAAAATGGAAAAAATTTTAAGAAACAATTTAATAATAATTTCTGTAATTATTGTGGGAAAAAGCATCAAAGAGGAAGGATGAATTGTCCAGCTGATGGAGCAACATGTTTGAGATGTAAAAAGAAAAATCACTTTTCATCGGTGTGTAATCAGCGAAATGTGAATGCATGTGATTCTGAAGATGAAGATAAAGAGGAAAAGGAATTATTTTTTAATGAATATATATTTTTTAATAATAATAAAGGTAAACAGTGGTTTATCAAGTTAGAATTCAAGTTGCAAGGGAACAAAGAAGTTTTAAGATGTCAATTAGATTCTGGTGCATCATGTAATGTTATAAGTTTGAGAGATTATTTAAAAATTTCCAGAAATGATTATTCATGGTTAAAGCCAAGTAAAATAAATTTAAGATATTATGATTCGTCAATTAAAAAACCGCACGGTGAGGTGGATTTAATTTGCAATTATAAGAAAAAAGATTATAAGCTAAAATTTCAGGTAGTAAGTAGTGACAGAAATCCTCTATTATCGGCTGAAACTTGTATAAAATTAAATCTTTTATCAGTGAATGCTGACTTATGTAAAATTGATATAGAGAGGAAGAGTTGGGTCAAACCAATTTCAGAAGAGACTTTATTAGAGGAATTTCCAGATGTGTTTCAGGGACAAGGGATGTTAAAAGGTGATTACCATTTATATTTGAATAAAGAAATTGAGCCAGTTCAAGCTCAGCCTAGAAGAATTCCAATTGCGTTGCGTGGAAGATTATTAAAAACATTATCAAGTTTAGAAGATGATGGGATAATTATAAAAGAAAATGGGCCTACAGCTTGGATAAGTAATATTGTGATATTAGAGAAGAAGGATGGAAGTTTGAGAATTTGTTTAGATCCATTTTATTTAAATAAGGCGATTAGAAGATCGAATTATCAGATTCCTACTATTGAAGAGATTGCTCCTGAATTGAATAATGCGAAGATTTTTTCAATTTTAGATGCAAAGAATGGATTTTGGCAAGTAAGATTAGATGAGGCATCTAGTAAGTTGACAACTTTTTGGACACCATTTGGGCGCTATAGGTGGCTTCGTATGCCATTTGGGATAAGTTCAGCTCCTGAGGAGTATCAGCGAAGGCAACATGAGGTGATTGAAGGATTATCAGGGGTCGTTGTAATAGCCGATGACATGTTGGTGTTTGGGAAAGGAAATACTTTTGAAGAGGCAGTTAAAGATCATGATGAGAAAATGAGAATATTGTTTCAAAGGTTGAGAGAAAGAAATTTAAAAATAAATATTAAGAAAATGAAATTGAAATTAAGTGAAGTTACTTATATGGGACATAGAATTACTCAAGAAGGATTAAAGCCAGATCAAGATAAGGTTGCTGATATTGTGAATATGCCAAGGCCAAGAAATGTGAAGGAGGTACAGCGATTTTTAGGTTTTATTAATTATTTAAGTAAGTTTTTACCAAGATTGTCCCAAGTTAGTGAGCCATTAAGAAGAATGTGTGAAAAAAATGCACAGTTTGTTTGGTTAACAGAACAGGAGAAGGCTTTTATAAAGTTAAAAAATTTAACGACAAATGTGCCAGTTTTAGGTTTTTATAATGTGGAAAAGCCGATTATTATTCAAAGTGATGCGAGTGAATATGCTTTAGGAGCTTGTTTAATGCAAGAAGGTAAGCCAATTATTTTTGCTTCTAAGACATTAAGTAAAACGGAACGAAATTATGCGCAGATAGAAAAGGAATGTCTTGCGATAGTGTTTGCTTGTAAAAGATTTCACCAATATATAGCCGGGAAAAATAAAATTATTATAGAATCAGATCATAAGCCATTGGAAACTATTTTTAAAAAGCCTTTATTAGTGGCACCTAAAAGGCTTCAAAGAATGCTTTTAGAATTACAAATGTATAATTTAGAGATAATTTATAAAAAAGGAAAAGAGATGTTTATTGCTGATTTATTGTCTCGAAATTGTTTAGAGAAGAAGGAAATGATTAATTATAGAGTGGGAGAGTGTGAAATTTATTTTTCTGAATATGAGGAAGTTTCGAATGAGATTAGTGAAGTTAATCCAGAGAGCTTTGCGTGTTTTAGTCAAAAAGGCATGAGCATAATTAAAATATTGAGTAACGAAGATAGTGTAATTTTAAAATTAAAGAAGGTTATTAAAGAAGGATGGCCAAATGAAAAATTGGGGCTTGATTTAGAAATTAGACCATTTTGGAATTATAAAGAGGAATTATCGTTTCACCAGGAGTTAGTTTATAAAGGTTCAGCAGTATTAGTCCCAAAGAAGTTGAGAAAAGAAATTTTAAAAAGACTTCATGCAAGTCATCAGGGCATAGAAGCATGTATTAGGAAGGCAAAGGATGTTTATTTTTGGCCAGGAATGAGGCAAGACATAGAAAATACAGTTTCGTCATGTGAAGCATGTAATGAATTTGCAGTTAGTCAAAGGAAACAGCCACTGGTGTTAAATGAACCACCAAGTTTACCTTGGCAAGTTGTATCTTCAGATATTTTTCAAATTAATAATGAATATTTTATAATATTAATAGATTTTTATTCAGATTTTTGGGAGATAGAGTCGTTGAGAACAATTACGTCATTGGAAATAATTAAGTTTTTTGAGAAGAATTTTAGCAGATATGGAGTGCCTGCAAAGTTAATAACTGATAATGGACCGCAATATTGTTCGGAATTATTCAAGGAGTTTGTTAAGAAGTGGGAATTTCAACATATAACTTCATCTCCATATCATCATCAAGCAAATGGAAAAGCGGAAGCGACTGTCAAAATAGCTAAAAGTTTAATTTTGAAGTGTAGAAAAGGAAATGAAAATTTTTGGAGGGCATTATTAGATTGGAGGAATACTCCAACTAAGAATATGGATTCAAGTCCAGTTCAAAGATTGATGTCAAGACAAACTAGAAATATGTTGCCAGTGCCAGATAAATTGTTAAAACAGAGGATAGAAAAGCAAGTTTTTGAAAGAAAGCAAGAAAAAGGGGAAAGAATGAAAAGAATTTTTGATCAACATGCTTTTAATTTGCGAGAATTGGAAGATGGAGAGCCTGTGTGGGTACAAGAGCAGCAAGGAAAATTTAAAGGCCGTTGGTTTCCAGGAAGTTGTGTAAAGAAAGTGGGGATAAGATCATATTTAGTGAAAGTAAATGATAGATTATTAAGAAGAAATAGAATTTTTATTAAACCTCAGAAAAATGATAAAGATAAAGAGAGAGATGAGGAAGAAGATGATTTTGAGTGGAAACAGGATAGTTTTAGAAAAGAAGAGGTAGGAGGAGAGAATGGTGAAGAAAATATTGAACGATATCAAGAGGTTAGAGGAAATAATGAAGAGGAAAGTGTTATGAGTAGAAGAGGAGGTCACGGTTTAGAAGATCAAAATGAGAATATGAATGAAAATCAGGGTCAAGATCAAGAGGCTGGTCAAAATGAAAATAGGAATGAAAGTCAGAATAATGAGCAAGATAAAGAAGAGAGTGACAATAATCAGTACATGATTTTGAAGTCAGGAAGAAGATTATTGAAAAGAACTTTGTAGTATTAATTGTATTGTTTGTTATTATTTTGTAAAAGAAGGAAGATGTTGTAGAGGTTGTTATGGTGATGATATATTTATTATTATTAAATAAAGTATTCGTTATAAAACAAAAATGCTGCTTTCTTAGGGTGTAAATAATTGAAAAATGGTATTTTAGACCTCAGAAAGTGCAATCACCCCCCTGGCCCCCCTAAAATTTATTTTTCATTCGATTTTAATGAAATTTAAAATGTTGCTTTCTTAGGGTGTAAATAATTGAAAAATGGTATTTTAGACCTCAGAAAGTGCAATCACCCCCCTGGCCCCCCTAAAATTTATTTTTCATTCGATTTTAATGAAATTTAAAATGCTGCTTTCTTAGGGTGTAAATAATTGAAAAATGGTATTTTAGACCTCAGAAAGTGCAATCACCCCCCTGGCCCCCCTAAAATTTATTTTTCATTCGATTTTAATGAAATTTAAAATGCTGCTTTCTTAGGGTGTAAATAATTGAAAAATGGTATTTTAGACCTCAGAAAGTGCAATCACCCCCCTGGCCCCCCTAAAATTTATTTTTCATTCGATTTTAATGAAATTTAAAATGCTGCTTTCTTAGGGTGTAAATAATTGAAAAATGGTATTTAAGACCTCAGAAAGTGCAATCACCCCCCCTGGCCCTCCTAAAATTTATTTTTCATTCGATTTTAATGAAATTTAAAATGCTGCTTTCTTAGGGTGTAAATAATTGAAAAATGGTATTTTAGAGTTCAGAAAGTGCAATCACCCCCCCCCCTGGCCCCCCCCTAAAATTTATTTTTCATTCGATTTTAATAAAATTTAAAATGTTGCTTTCTTAGGGTGTAAATAATTGAAAAATATATTAATCAAATATTTAAAATAAAAAATAATTCTTCCCCATAATTAATTAAAATACATTTATCTGGACAACTCTTAGTCATATCCCGAGACGCCGCCCGCCAGGGCCTAGCGGGGTAGGGTTGCCGAAGGCAACCCTACCGCAGCTAGTCTTCCATAAATTAATGAATTTTTTTCAAGACTTAAGCATTCAGAGTTTTATTTTTGGCCTCTGCTATTAATTTTTATATTAAGGGGTGAGTCTCGAAAAACCACTATTAGTCGATTCAGAAGCTGGTTACTCTAGACGTCAAGAGATGGCGTTAGTTCAGCCCATAGGGAAACAAGCATTTTATTTCCTTTTCATTTAAAAGGTTCCAGCAAATTAATTAAAGGCAAAAATTAATTATTTTTTAATACAATGATGTATAAGATATAGACCGAATTTTTTTTTTAATATCTTTTATTTAATGTGATTAATAAAAAATTTTTTTTTTTGAAAAATCAAAAAAAGAGCTTCTATAAGTTGTAGATATTTTAAATAGCTGTAATTTAAAAAATCTGGTGTGACTGGCGCACAGCACACAACTTTCTCTTACCTTAAGTAATTAAAAGTTGTGTACTGTGCTGGTCACACCAGATTTTTTGTGTCGAGATATATTTAGTTTCCGCCAATATATTAGAATTTAAGATGTCAAATTTATAAACATGGGAAAATATTTATATTTTGTTACCATGGCAACCATTTCTCCTATCTTTTCTATGAAATACAAGAGTAAAGTGGTCTTCAGAAGATTTCAATCGCAAAATAAGAATATACATTTGAAAGAGAATCTAAAAAATAATTGATTTTTGAATTTTAATCAAAATCGTTAGAGCGAATTTTGAGAAAATCGAAAAAAACTGAAAAAGTACATCAGTAAAGTACTAGTACACTTTGGCCGATTTTGAATAAAAGCTTATTTTTCCGGTCCCGAAAGGTGTCTAACTTAAATATCAAATTTCAACCTCTTAGCTCAATTCCTTCATGCTTAAAAGTGAACACAGACACACACACACACACACACACACACACACAGACCATGTCGCGAAAACCACTTTTTTGGATTCAGGGGACCTCAAAACGTGAAGATCTATCAAAATCTCGACATCGAATTTTTGACATGAATCCAATATTTTCTCTCTCTTTATATATTAGCATATATATAGAGGTAAGAGAAAGTAAAAAATTTGAGGTCGATAGCTTCAAAATTGTGACCGCTGGAACCTCTCAAAGTCAGCACCTCAAGTTGAAATTTGAATCGATATTTTCATTTTGAGATCTCCTGAGGCTAAAAAAAAACTCTGGAGACCACAAAATGGTCTTTTTCTCTCTCCATAGGAATCTTTTGGTTTATATTATTTTAATAATGCTTTGAAATAAATTTATTTATTTAATATAGGGGGAAAATAAGTTACTGCCAATCGTAGAGAAACGATCTATTATCAAAAAGATTTTTGATAAAAAAAAGAGTTTAAAATTCAGAATTTGTTGCTGAGACGGAAAGAAACATTAGAAAACTTTCTTTTTGAATATATTTTGTTTGAATATTTTTTCGTTAAAGTTTGAAAACGTGACTTTTTATTTAAAAAATTCTAAATTCTTTATAACTTTTATCTAACATTTATATCCTTTTTTTTCTTTCAACTTTTTTTTTTAGACTTTTATTCAATTGAGTTTTTTTTCTATTTTTTAAAAAACATAAATACTGAATTAAAAAGTTTAGAGAATTTTATTTAAAGGATTTATAAGATTGGTTTATCAAATTAAAAAAAAAAATCCTCGAAAAGGACTATTCTTATTATTCGATTATTCTATTCAAAGTGGAGTTTCGTATTTGCCTTTTAAGTAGATTCCTGTAAATATAATATATTTACGTGTAAATGTATTGAGAGAAATTGAATTAAAGTTTATTTTATGAATCGATCTCCCAATTTTTGCTTTAGAAAAAGCTTTAAAATACGGTACATTTTCATAGTATATTTATTGAATTGTGCTTTTGGTGGTCTTCGCGCCTAGTCAGCACCACTACTCTACACAGGGGGTTCTAGTTTAGTCGGACCCGCCTGCGGTGGACCCTCACCTTTTAGGGAGAATCTCCCCAGTCTCCCTCTCCCAAATGACGCTATTGATAAGGGGTAGCTAACAAGAGAATTCTATCACCAGGGAATGTCAAATTCGCATAGCTCCCTTGCGATTATTAGTTCAAATACTGATTACAGAGGTCAACAAATTTTTTTTTTATATCTCTTCTAATGCTGGAATTCTGTTTCTAGACACCAAAAAACGCTTAAATTACCATTTTTTGCTTTTAAAGTTTGCTTGAGGGGGTGTTTTTGCACCCCTTGAGTGGGGGGCCGAACGAATTTTCTATTTGTTTTACATTTAGAGAAACTTGGTCTAACTTTGATCGACCGTATCTTGGTTAATATTGGGTCTACATATTCGTTTTAACAACCAAATTTTAGTAAATTTAATGCTCTACAACTTTGTTCACTGTGCACAAAATATGCTTAGTTTACGAGATATAAAACAAAATCAAAACTGAAAAAGTCCTGAAATTTTGAGTTTTTTGCAGTCCCCCCCCCCCATCTCTACAAGTTAGCACATGGTCCTCGAGGTCAAAAGCTTTGAATAGATACTAGAGTACCGTCAAATAACTTGTAAAAATTTCTACACTCAAATGGTGTTTTAACACATTATTAATAAATAGAGACCGGATTTTAAGCAAAATGCTTATTGCTCAATTTTATAAGCAACCATTAGATATTTAATTTCTATACGAATTAGGAAAAACTAAGTGCATTGAGATTGCATTTTTTATGCTTTTTTTGCTTTTTTTTGAGTTTTCATGCTTTTTTTCCCTTTCGTGCTTATTTGAACTTATTTTACGAAAATTTATAATTTTTTTTTTTTTTTATTAAAAAACACTTTTTTCCCATTCACACAGGCATACACCAGGGACGTGTATAAGGGGGGGGGAGGGGGCCCGCCCCCCCAAAAAAAAAAAAAAAATTATAGCATTGTAAAAAAAAATTTTTCCGCAGGGTGAAAAAATTTGGTTCCGCAAAAACAAAATTTTTCGCAGGGCGGGGCGGAATAAATTTAGTTTCTTTAAAAAAAAAAAATTTGTATACCCCATTGGTATGAGTAAAAATTGCTTATGAGATCCTTTTTTTCAACTTTTATGCTTATTTAACAACTTATTATTCAAGTTTTTTATGCTTTTTTAAGCACTTTTTTCCATTTTTTTATGCTTTTTGTCCGGTCTCTATTAATAAATAAATATTGTCTATATGTCCGGTGTTCATATTATTTTGTATAGCCCCTGTACAAACAAAAAAGAAATACAAAATATATTCATTTTTACTTTCTCTTACATCTATATTTTAATATATATAAAGAGAAAGTATTGGATTCATGTCAAAAATGCGATGTCGAGATTTTGATGGATATACATGTTTTGAGGTCCCCTGAATCCAAAAAAGGGGTTTTCACGACATGATCTGTCTGTGTGTCTGTAAACAGAATATCTCAAGAACGGAAAGAGCTAGAAGGCTGAAATGTTATATTTAAGTTAGGGACCCCTCTGGGACGTGACACGAAGCTTTTGAACAAAATTAGCCAAAGAGTACTAGTACTTTACTGATGTAATTTTTCAATTTTTTTCGATTTTCTCAAAATTAGCTCGTTCAGCAAAAACTATCCTAATCGTAATAAAAAATAATATATAAAAATCAATGATTTTTCTCAAAAATACAAAAATTGCTCTATTTTCGACAAAAGCAAATTTTGAATTTAAAAAAAATTTGAAAATAACTGGATTGTACGAGTTTTTAATATATATATAAGAATCTATCTCTCAGAAGGAAGTGTATTCGTCGTTCCTTGAGGTGGATAAGGTGAGTTCTAATTAAAAACTAATGTTTTTTTGTATGTTGGGAATTTATTGCGACTGTGACCCCGAAACTGTGATAATCTGCAGAAAACAGTCGCAATAAATTCCCAACATACAAAAAAACATTCGTTTTTAATTAGAACTCATCTTATCCACCTCAAGGAACGACGAGTAAACTTCCTTCTGAAGATAGATTCTTATATATATATATATCAAAAAAAAATTATTTTTCCCTTTATTTTTAGCCTAGGAGAAATGAAAAGTTTATAATCCACAAGCTAGACCCAAAAATCGTGTTATCAACCACGCTGCCCGCTATCAGCGGGTTTCGCGCATAGCCACGGTGATGGAGCCCCCTGAATCTTTTTCCAACTGGCTCAACCCGCCTAAGGCTGACCCTCGCCTTCATTTAATTATGTTCTGAAATTTTTCAGACAACTCGTTTCATATATTTATATAATAATAATATAATACTCCCATTCAGCCTAAAAAATTTATTATTTTTCATTTGAGAGTTTGAGTATTATTACTATTTTCTTCTATTTTTTTTGTTTTTTTTTTTATTTCGCGATAGCGTATGAAAGGAAAACTTCTTTCCTCATAAATATCTGAGAATTAGATTTACTGTAAATGTTCCATAATCAGTCTCGATCAGTCAGCATCAGGTCTGACATGACAATTTAATCATTTTTACACCCAGGTTCTCTTGCTGTCTAACCAAATGTTTTACGAACCGGGGATTTTTACAATTTAATAGAAGTCTTTTTTTCCCATAAAAAAATGGATATTTTTAATTCTCTATGATTTAACGATGTACCACAAAAAATTAACACAATATAAAAGGGAATGTATTTTTATAATGCATTCTATCTCTCTCTCAGTATAATCTTATTTTCCGTAAAAAGATCTCAATTGAATTCATTTTGCATGTAAATTTTTTATACCTCCAAGCATTTCCTAAAGATAATTACATTTTAATTAAATCTTCAAGCGATAATTTACTTTGGTTTTAATTAATCATTTTTGTTATACTATCTCTTTAAACTTTTGTAATTGATCAAATGACTTTTTTTTATTAAAATAACAAAAAAAAAAAAAAAAAAAAAAAAAAAAAAAAAAAAAAAAAAAAAAAAAAAAAAAAAAAAAAAAAAAAAAAAAAAAAAAACCAAAATTTATATCTATTTACTTTAGATAATTAAATTATTCTAATTATTTAATAAATGGTAGAGGGGTAAGATGAAATATTTTGTATATTTTGCTCGTTTAGCCGGTGACCATAAGATGAATATAATAATAAACTGTGCTTGTCCACAAGATTTGGCTCCGATACCTTAAAAACTTTTTGAGATATTCGCCCAGAAGGAGAAGTTTCTCAAAAAAATTTGTTCACGTCCATAGGCGCCAGAACTGGGGGGGGGGGGCAAGGGCCCCCCCCCCGGGGGGGGGGGCAAAATTTCTTCTTTTGTTTCATTTATTTTTAAAAATGATATATTTTTACTTTTGAAAAATAAAATCTTCTAATAATTCATTTTTTTTTTTTTTTCTGGCAAATTTTTTAAAATTTCAATTTTATTAAAATTGTGATTTTATTTAAAATTCTTAAAGTTTTATAGTAGATTTGTTTTTGTTTTATACTATTTGAACATATTAAATTATTTTAATTTTCTAAAAAAAAATTTTTGCCCCCCCCCCTGATTCAAATTCGTTGCGGTGCCCCTGTTCACGTCCCTATCTTTTATTAAGGATTTAAAATAATTCTTGAGAATATAGTCTTAAGGACGACTCGTCTATATCAATTTTCCTTTTAAATAGTAGGCTATTTTGAAATTAAAAATATTTTTTCTAGTGAATTGAAGTTAATTTAAATAAATTTTTAAGGGGACAAGTCATTTATAGCCTTTATCTTATTATTCTAATTAAAAATTTTTAAGAGAATCTGATAAAGGGAAAATAGACACAGCTTCTTTCTAAATAATGGTTGATTAGTATATGTCCTGTATTATTGTATAACTAGTAAACTTAACAAAACTTTACTATTTCGCTGCATAATTAATTTTGCCACAGTTCAATCCTTGGGAGAGTTTAGGGCTATACAATTTACTAGATGTATGTTGGCAGACATCCCATGTTCTGATTTGTCATGGACATGGAAACACAATTGCTTAATGCTAATGACATATATGTTCCCCCTACTCTTCCCCTTCTCAAATTTACATTTTATTCATTTACTGAGTGGAAATTAACATTAGATTAAGTTAAGGAGAGGAAAACCAGGGTAGCACGAATAAACTGAATATTTTTAAATCAAAATATAATAGGGCCTAGTCAAATTTAAAATTAAAATAAATTTTTATCTATCTATCTATACCGTATATCTTAAGGTGCGTACACATCTGCGCTCTGCTCCGCTCGCGAGCAGTTCGCGGCTCGCGTTCGTTGCTCGTCCCATGTTCGTTGAAATTATTTATTTTGATGAACCTGCAGCGATTCAAAGAGATGGATCGCGGCGAGCAGCTCGCGAGCATCTCAAAACAACGAACATGGTGCTCGTGAGAGGAGCAGAGCGCAGATGTGTACACACCTTTATAATTTTAAACGAGCAATGTACGTTTATTTGTTTATTTATTTATAGGCCTATGTCTAAAAGACTCTCAAGAAGCATTAAACTCGCCCGTTTTTATAAAAAAATATACATTGTGCCTCAACAACAATGACAACTTTGTGCCTAATTAGTTTATAAGCCTACAAGGACTGATGATGGACGAATAACATTTTGTCCGAAACGTCTCCTTTTCAGCATTTGGCATACAAAGGCTCTCTTTATTTGCAGCATCCGTACTTGCTCTCTTCATTCCATATTTATATGTAAGCATATCAATTCTCGAAAACGGGTCTAACGATTTTTTTTTTTCCAAATTTTAAATATAGTATATACTATTTGTGGTATGAATATGAAATTGTGCTAGGAAAATTCGGATACTAGTTTTTTACTGGTGTACTTTTTTAGTTTTTTCTAATTTTCTCGAAATTCCCTTTAAAGATTTCTTTCAAATCTTAACTATTTTCTTATTTCTTCTATACAAATCAAACGAGCCCCTCTAGTACTAGTACTTTACTAGTGTACTTTTTTTAGTTTTTTTTTTTTTTTCAATTTTCTTGAAATTCCCTTTAAAGATTTTTTTTCCAATTTTATCAAAAAAATAATATTAAGAGAGTCATTTATCCCCTTAAATGAATGCTTAATAAGTTCACCATAAAATACATTATATTCAATGTGTAAATATAATTTAAAAAATTAAGCATCACATTAAATGTTCAAATTTTGAACATTATTTTATTTTTAACTGACATTTTATACCAATTATTATTGATAGAGTGGCGATCGGGGATCAATAAATAATTATAAAATAATCTTCATATTGCGTTCATGATTATAGATGTACACCAATGTAAATTACAAATAGCCTAATTATGAAAAGTTTATTTGCACACAAATTTTATTTGTTGTTTACGAGTAAGTAAACTCGATATAAAATTGTAGATCTGTATACAATTTTGAAATAAATCAACTGGAAGGGGGTTCTTTTAAATATTTCAAAAATTTTGAAATTTATTATTTTCTCAAAGCTACCATATATAATTATATCATTTGAGAGGGGATATACCTCTCGGATCATTCAAACCCCCCCCCTCCCCCGAAAAATTCTGGTGAAAAAATTACGTCATTCAAATCTTTTTCTTTAACTTATTCTATTACTTTCTTTAGAAGATGCGGGATCTCTTTTAAAACATTCTTAAAGGCTCAATTCTAGTGAAATCTTACTCTCTAACATCTTATTTGCTTTTGAACAAAATAAATTAATCAAAGAAAAATCTTTGTTTGAGATTATTTAAATAAAAGATAAAACAAGTTAATTTCAAAATTTTCTTTTCTTTTTCATAAAAAAGGAAAGAAAAAGAAATTGTTTAAGTTAAAATATCAAAAGAAAATGAAAAAAATTAAAATGGGAATATCAGATAACGAAATAAAGAGTGGCACTTATTACTTTCTAAATGCCTATAATTTTATTTATATTAATATTTATTTTTAAACGTTTTAACTTTTGAAAAAGCCCTTTTATCGTTGTTTTTGTCATTTAAGCAAAAAGGTGTCCTATTAGGCTTTTAGACTTGATATTTTCTAATTTAAATTTAAATGAAGTTTTAATTAAACATGAGTCATTCATCTCAAGATTGAACACCAGTTCTCTATGACTTTAAAGTAAATTAATATATTCTTAGGGGACAGACAGGTGAAGAGAAAAAATGATTTTTATTCTCAAATTTCAAATATCAAAAATTACTTTATTAATTATGAGAAAAATAATTATTCGACTTTGACTAAGATACATATTATTCTTTAAAATCGGGTTAAGTATTTTAAACTTAAGCAATGGACGACCCCGGGTTAATGGAGGAAGGGAAAGGCTGGTTTAATGAAAAAAAAAATACTGAAAAAATTATGTGGAATTCAAAAATACCTATCAAAATAATAAAATGGATTTTTAATTATTTACTCTATATTTCTGGATTTTCTCAAACACTTCTACAAGGTACAAAAATATCGCCCCTCCCCCAAAAAAAATATTTAAAAAAAATTTGTTATCTTTATATAGAATTCTAAATTAAATTTAAATACATTTTATAATTTTAAAAATATTTAACAATTTTTTTTTTTAATTCAATAGTAAAAAAATTTAAGGGGGCCAAAGTTAAAAAAATGTAAAAAATTATATTTTTCCAACTTTTGGCAGTGTTTTGCACCACTAAAATCACCTCCAAATGTACTGAAATTGGAATATTTCTATGTATTTTAACTATCTGCATATTTTTAAGAGGTGACGCTTTAAAGAAATCTTGAAA